>RJWH01009914.1:0-19732 GCA_004363575.1 Solenodon paradoxus
CTTCTTGAGGGCTGGCTTGGGCCCTTCAGAAACTGGCTGGATGTTTTGTCCCATTGGAGTGGCCTAGTGGACAGGAGTTGTAGAGAGCAGACTGTTTTAGGCCTGGTTCTGCTGAGGCAGCACGTCAGCAGAGCCAGAAGCAGATAACAGCAAAGGGCAGCTGAGCTTCCTACTGCTCCGACCTTCGAATGCTCCTGATAGCAGCAGAACAGCTCCTGCCTGCAGCCCTCCTTCGCTGTGCAGCACTCTTATTACCTCATTGCAACCCAGCCCTATCAAATAAATCAGGGTCAGGAGCAGGGTCCCACCTGGTCGCCGCTTTTCTAGATGTATGTAGCCTGTCTTCAGGCTCCTGTAGCCTCCACTCAGGGACCCTTTTGACGCGCCGTGCAGATCACGGGAGTCAGGGCTTAAGATAACCCTTGGCCCAGTCACTTACTGAACTGAGCACCCTCTGGGCAGCTTGGGCGGTACAGACAGTCTCTTGTCGTATTTCACTTCCCAACATCCATGTGATTGGGACGAGCACCTTAGTGACTTAGTCTCCAAATAAAGGTCTATTTTCCTCACAAATGGCAATTTCTGCTCAGTTTTCAGACATCCCGTTGTATCTGCTGCTTTTAAAAATTATTTAGAACCAAATCATGGCATGCTAAAGAGGTGATTTGGGGAGATATTCTTCTTCCCAAGGAATGTACCCAATTTGTTCACGCATTCGACTATTGAAGGACATCCCGATTTCTTTCAGATTTAGCCATTTTGATTCGAGCAGCTGTGCAAAACTATGCTGCTTTTGCTTGGACATAGTTTTTCAGAGCAGTTGTTTAAATACTCGACGTCTGGTTCTACTTGAAGACACTGTCCAACTTGACATTTCTCTGCATTAGTGACGTCATCCCAGAAGCAGTGGCTCCTACTCCTTCGGGCGCGGTCGACGTGGTGGCCAGCAGAGGGCGCCCAGACCAGGGGCAAAAGCAAAATCTCCTGAGCAGCTGGCAAGTTTGTAGGGCCCAGGCTCTCCAGCACAAAGGCTGTGCTCCTACAGCTGTTTTCCTGTCCCCACGCAGTGTGGGCTAGACCGCCAGCTCTGCTGCAGCTTCAGAGCTGAATGCGGGACCCGCCGGGCCTGTGGAGCTGGATTTCGGCTACCAAACTCGATGGGGACTGACAGGCCCTCTCGTGGTAGCCATCTCACAGAACAGGCACCAAGCATGGCTCTGCAGGGCGAACTGCATTTAATCCCTTTGATTCAAGGAGCCCTAAAAGGTCCATTTCTGGGCAAAGCCCCCAGCACAGAGAGGAGGAGCAAGTCTCAGGGTAGCTTTGACCTCTGCTGGGAGCTCAGCCACTCCTCCCAGCTCCCAAGCCCTGCCACCCTGGGGCTACCACACATCCTTAGGCTAAAGCGGCACTTTCCTCTCCTGCACAGAGTAGGAGGTCCCATACCTCAGGGCAACCCCTAGGATTCCCAGCACTGGGACCAGTGTTTGCGGAGAGGTGCCCTTCTTCCTCGGAAGTCTAAGCAGGGTCCTTGAAACAGCTGCATGGAGGATTAGCACATGGAGGGCAGGTCCTGGGCACAGGCTTCTCCACATTCAGCCCAGCTGCCCAGGATCACGTCACACAGACAACCAGGAGTTCACAGAACTGCAAAGGTCCTCTCCTGCTCACAGACAAGGACATGAGTGAGAAAAGATGGAAGAATAAGGAAATGCGAAGCTGCTTTTCAGATGCACTGGGGCGAAAGAAGACTCCAGGCAGAAAGATGCCAAAAGAGAAACAGGTGTTTATTGGCCGGGAAGAGGGAGCAGAAAGACTAAGCCAACCTGCTTATTTTTCAAGTGTCTTGTGATATAAAGTTCTTTTCAAGAGCTGAGTTCATTTTTTAAAACTGTGTTAATAATATTTAATTAGTGAAGTGGTGAGGTTTGTGATAACCAAGCAATAGAGGAATTTAGCCAGCATCCTCAAAGTTGAAATTCAGAAGAAAAAAACACTAGCTGCAAGTTTTGAATTTTGTAGACAAAGCATCCTATTACTTGTGAGTCTTCATTTCCCCTTGTCGACCTAGAGTTTGCTGGGAGAAAGGAGGGCCAATTACCTCACATCAACGTATAATCTCTATAGCGCAGCTAAGGATCACCCAAGAAATAGCAGTTGGTTACCTCTACTTAACACTGATGCATTTCCTTGAATTTAAGATCCTCTACTTAACACTGATGCATTTCCTTGAATTTAAGATGACACTTTTGTCTCAAATATCCAGGTGACTGTTTCTCAAACAAATTTCGGGACATACTATCAGAGGCAGGTGTGCCCCGGTGGAAGAGCAGTTAGTCCCGCCACCTCTGGTGGAGCACAGTCCCGTACATCCCAAGCACCCTGGGTTCATATCCAGGGTGGGAGTGGGGACAATAAGCAAGTTGAGAACTAAAACAAAAAGTAAATGAAAATGCTTCTTCCTCTTCTCTCTTCCTGCCTGCTTGCCTACTTTCCTTCATTCCTGAACGTACCTTCCCTTTGAAAAGATATAATATCAGAGTGGAGAACACTACATGAACCTTAAAATTGTACTTTCATTTGATCTTTGAAAAGTCATATTGTAGTAAACACAGATGTCTTCTTCTGCAATGATAATTCACAATGAAAGCACATTTAAGTTGGTATTTCTCAAATGGGCTTTTCAGATTCCAACCCTCAGGGAGCATACGAGGACACGTGAAGGCAAGAATACTTTTGTAAGAAAAAGTTGGTATATATTCTCAAGATTTATCTAGATTCATGAGAGCTATAGCTCACTGTGAATTAAGTTTTCAATATGAGCTTCTTAAAAATACAGGTTTCTTAAAAATCTAGGTTTCCCCACTCTGGAACTGCTCTTGGCAAGCCCTGATCTGTATTCTACGTGGTCCCAGGTGACTATGCCCAGCAGTGACCTCTTGGATGAGATCTTCCCACACCCAGTTTGTCTGTCTCTCGTCAGTCAGCATCTAACAGCGCAAGGCACCTTCCCCTCCGCAGCCATGAACTGTGTCCTCTCCTCCCCTCAAGGACCTAGGACCCTGTCGGACATTCTCCGGGACGTCCCAGCCCAGATGCTAAACTAGAAATTCTAGGGCCCAAGGGAGGACTCTGTTCGAGCTAGTACCCAGGTGATTCTGATGCATTCTGATGTTGGAGAACCACTGAATGAGAGGATTCTGTACTTTCCAGAGAGTAGTAATGAGGAAAGATCAGTTCCATGGAAGACAGAACTGATTGCATCAGTGACAGCCTTTATTACACCATCTCTAGTGTGAAAATAACGGTGGTAATGAAGGTAGGGTTGCTATTTGGCCTGTCGCTGGGTGGGCAAAGGGTGGGGAATGTGCCTGGCTCCGAAGCAGCTGGTCAGAAGAGTGCTCTGGAAAATGAGGTGACCCGGACAAGGGCTGAACAGGGGCTCAAGTCGGCACTCTGCACAGCACTGACCAGTGGAAGCACGTTGGGGCCAGAGAGGAAATGACTCACAGTTAAAACGGGGTGGCCTTCTCGGTCAGTGCAGAAACATACCACACACACGTAGAGTCAGATACACCAGATTCTGGAGACAGATTTTCAAAGAATGCCTGTCCTCTCTCTGACGGACCTCACACCTGTCCATCAGTCACAGCCATGCCATCAGGGTCTGAAATGGAAACCTTGCTGAATTTCTACCAGTGTGTGAGTGGCTTCCCCTTGGGGTACTTCAGAGGTGTCCTCACCGAAATACGCCGGCCCCAGCACTCCTCAGGAGTCTGACATGCCGGGCCACACGGGGTGGGGGGGGGGGCAGGAAAACCTTGGACAGCACTGGTCCCTCCCACCTGCAACTCTCTGAGGAACACAGTCAAACAGTGAAATTCTAAACTTCATTCGACTTTTCCTTTCCCCTGAATCCCGTTTTATCCTCTTGTTAATAACAATTTCTTCTCCATGGTCTGCTTATTTGGGACCTTCCACGTGGAAGGAATCACATAACATGTAGTCTTTTGTGTTAATGTGCTTTCACGTAGCAAAATGTTTTCAGGGTTTGCCCAGGTTGCAGCGCATACCTAGTTCAAGCTTCTGACTGCTGAGTGATGCTCCCTTGTTCCTTATTTGGGTGGAGCACGTTTTGGTTATCATTTTCCAGTTATGGGTATCTGCACGGTTTCTGTTTTGGGGCAATGATGAATAATTCTATGAGCACGTGTGTACAAATTTTTGAGTGAACATAGTTTTTCAAATACTTATGGGTACATACCTAGGAATAGAATCACTGGTTCATACGATAATAGTATGACTTTCTGAGGACCTGCCAAATTGTGTTTGAAAATTAAAGACTTCACCACTGTCTCTCCCTGCAGCAACGCGTGAAGGTACCACTTCTCTGCGCCTCCCCAACCCTTGTTATCGTCACTCGTATTATCTCTATCACTGTGCGAAGTATCAACTCATTGAGGTTTTGATCTGAATTTCCCTAGTAACTAATGATGTTGAGCAGTTTCATGTGCATATTAGTTACTTGTACCTTCTTTGGAGAAGTATCTACTCAAATCCTATGTCCCAGCGTGCCCTGGTGGAGTAGCAGTTAGGCCCGCAGCCTCTGATCTAGCGTAGCTCGTGTACGTCCCAAAGACCTGGAATTGCAATCCAGGGCTGGGGGCAGCAACCAAGATGAACAACTAAATAAAATGAAAACAAAACGTTTCTTCCTCCTCTCTCTTCCTACATGCCTGCATACCCGTCTCCATTCCTGCCTGCGCCTTTCCTTTAAAAAAAAGTCCTACGTCCATCCAAAGTTTTTTAAAATGAAAGGTGCAGGCAGGAAAGAAGGCAAGTAGGCAAGCAAGCAGGAAGAAAGAGGTGGAAGCACTTTATTTATTTAATTGTTCACATTGGTTGTTTCCCCAACTCCCGGGGTTGAACCCCGGACCTTGGGATGTATGTGGTAATGCTCCCAGCTGTTCTACACCACTAGGCCACCAGGGTGCAACCTTAAATTTCCTTTTTGGAAACAGAAGTTTTTGATTTTGATAAAATCCAATTTATCTACTCTTTCTCCTTATACTTGGTATATCTAGCAAAACACACCTAATCCGAGATGGCAAATGTTTATGTGTATCTGTGTTTCTATTTTGAGTTTGTTTTTGTTTGCTATTTTGTCGTCAGTGGTGTAAGGTGGGAATCTAAATTCAGTCTTTTGCATAGAGATACCATTTCTCCAGCACCATCTGTTGAAAAGATTATTCTCTCTCCATTGAAGGGTCTATAAATTGTTTCTCCCTAGACTTTCAATTCCATTCTACTGATCTGCATGTTCAACGTATTCTAGTATGTACTATCTTGATTACAGTGACTTTGTATAATTTTGGAATCAGGAGGCACATCTTTAACTTTGTTCTCTTTCAAAAACTTTCAAAATTTTGCTGTTCTGGGTCCCTTGTAGTTATATATAACGTTTTTCTATTTTTTAAAGATCCCTCAGGTGTCAGATTGATTTTTTTTTTTTTATTTTGTTTGTTGTTGTTTTTTCTTTATTTTGGAGGGAAGAATGCAGGCAGGAATGAAGTCAAGTAGACAAGAAGAAAAGAAGGAGAGAGAAGGAAGAAGGGCCTTTTATTTATTAAGGTGTCTGTTTTGGTTGTTCCCACTGATCCTGGGTTACAAACCCAGGTCCCTGGGCCTTACCTAGTTTTTGGCCCCATTGCCAGCCACGTGAGCAAGGGCCTGGTTTGTGTTTTCCCCACCCCTGGCCCTGGCTATTGTAACCAGGTCCACCGCTTTCTTAACCAGTCCGTTAGTCACCTGAGTCACAGACAGGCCGGGGCGGGGGCTACATATGAGTTTTAGGATCAGCAAGTTCATTTTTGCACGAAAGACAACTGGAATTGCATTGAATCAGAAGATCAATTTGAGGGGCACTTTCACCTTAATAATATTAAGTCTTCCAATGTGAACACAGACTATCTTTCCCTTTATTGGGAAATATTGTGCCCCAACTGTGACCGCCAAGAAAACTACTGCATCTCCAAAGATGAAGAACCCAGGTCCTGAGACTGCCTAGGAAGAATGGCGTTTCCTCCCTCATACACGTGGCTAGGTGGTCTAGAGAAGGGATGTGGGGGCTTGTCTGTGACCTCCATGAAGCCTTCATCGCCCCCTGGAATTAGTGTCACTGTTCCAATGCTGTGCCTTTCAATCCACAGAAATGCTGGTCATCGGTAGTGACTGACCCAATTAATTTCACCATTTAAAAAGAAAAAAAAAGTTTTCCTAAAGCTTTGCAAGGTAGTAGCATCTAACATCAGAGCTTTCATCAGTACACACCTAATAGTGTAGAATTGGCTCCACCCTGCAGTTTGTCTTCAACTGTAACACTAAGTGATTAAGCAAAGTCTCCCCGGGGGAAACATCCCTGGATATTCATGGGGGAGCCCTGCCTTACTTAGAGCAGTGCAGGGCCTAGGAAATGCCAGACGCCATGGTTACATTGTCCTTCACCCACTTCTCAAACTGGGACAAAGCCTTTTGTGAAGATTACACTCTGCTGATCAACTTTTTTCACCTGGAAGAGGAGAGCCAGGTCACCACACAAATGCCACGATCCTCAAACACCCGATGCTAATTGACAAGAGGAGATTCCACTTATAGGTTTTTACTTGGCATCACAGCGACATAGAGAGTTGATGACATCTTCCTCCAGAGCACGCAGATACACAGGGAAAAGGAAACAAAAGGAGACACAAAACATACAGAGTATTCAGGACACACAAGTTACACAGGACACAGGGTACATATGGTAAGTAGGACACACATAGGACACAGGAGTCACAGAAAACACAGGACACACAGTCCATACACGATACACAGAGTACTAGGGTACCAGATGGAATCTGTTAGTGTGACTGCTCAGTCACCCAAACAAGACTCAGAACTCTCGGCAGCACTGCCATCCTGATTACACCTGGTGTGGAGCCAAGATGCTCATGAAAAATGATGCTGGTTTCTGAAGTGTGTAGCACTATTCCAGTAAGCATTGCTATTTTCAGAAAGCTGCAAAGTCATTACAATTATACCTTCTATGTGCGGGCTGGAATATGAAGGAGAGAAGTATTTTTGCCTTGCTTACAAGTTAACGGCAGAGCTGAGATCTGAACACTGGCATCGTCGTCATAACTATCTTCTTACCCATGTTAGCATCCAGTGCGCTTCACTCGTGCTGGATCAGGCACTGGGGAGGGGAGTGAAGGCTGGGCAAGTATCCCAGACACATGGTCTGAACTGGATCTCCAAGTCAACCAATGGCTCGGACCACAGCACAGTGAGAGGAGCAGGAGCTGTGAACCATGACAGTCCACGCCCAGTACAGAGGGGACAATGACAGCCCCAGAGAGCCAGAAACTTCACCCTGGACCAGGGAACAGAAACCCAGGTCAGGAGGCCCAGCATAGGACCTGTGTGCTCAAACTCACACCACAGGGCTGAGTTCTGACACAGAAGGACACGCCTCCAAGGAGACTAACCCCAGCCTTTCACCAACTGCCCCCTAGAGGCTCTTTGTCCTCAGAAGATCTTAAGTGCATTGCCCACTGCTCAGGGCCAAACTGCAGGAGGACCAAACAGAGACTTGGGATAGGAGGTAGAAAGTGAGAGGGGCAGATAGGTAATCAAAGCAACAAAATATGGTGAACAGAAGACTCTCTGAGGATCCGCAGTGTAAACTGAAGCTCCTGGGACACCGAGGGCGGAGCTGGAGAGAAGTGGCAGGGGAAATGGATTGTGAACATCAGGAGGAGGGGAGCTCACCACAGAGATGAGCATGTGCTTTTTTATGTGAAAACTCACAACCCAGCAGCCCACTGATTCTGCTATGCTGACCGCTCCTTGCTCTTTCCTCTCCAAAGTGCTTCTTTACATGAGGACCAGTTTCGCCACTATTTCAAACGGGGAAGATTGCACTTCCAATGCCAGCACAATGTGGTTCTCCCTCAGGTGCTCCCGTCCTGTGACCTGCCTCTTCCCAGGAAAGGTGCGCTCCATTTCTCCATCCCTGCCGCTCTGTGCCCTGTGATGTTTGATGTCTCCACCACTAAACACGGGGAAGTGCCACTGTCCCAGGTCAGAGGCTAAACTGCCGCGTCCACTTCCTGACTCTTGGAGCCCCAGCCGTGCTGTTCTGGGTCCGAACTCCGCTACGCGGTTTGTCGGCATCTCTGTCATCCGTGCTGCCCAGCGAGGACCCCACCGCCCACTACAGCTGAGGCTTATTGCACCACAGACCTGGAGACCAGTGGGCACAACAGTAGGAGATGGAGAAGAGCAGCCTGCCTGAACCCACGCGTCACACAGGGCCTGAGAGAAAGCACCAGTCACGTTTCAGGCCACTCATCTTTGTGGTTGATTTCCAAGCTGTAGATGATTTTCAAAGAAACTGGTGCCTAACAAGAGAAGTGGCCTCCACAAAACCTACAACGCATGGACTAGTTTTGGTACTGGGCATCAGGTGGAAGCCAAAGGGCATCAGGGGTCTTTAGTGGCAGTCTGAGGACAGCAGGACTTCAGAGGTCCAAGGAAAAAATGTCATGTGGTGAATACTTTGACAACTGTCCACTGCAGTCATGTGGATGCTGATCAGAATTTCGGGATAAAGTTAGAAAATGTTAAAAGTTTCTTTGATCTGTAGCATCACTGAAGGTGCACTCAAGGTACAGAATCCACACGAGCAACTTGAGTTTCAATGCTGTACCAGAAAGGGTGCCCTGGGATGGGTATCATGAAATCACGTAAGGGCAAGCTCTGAGGTACAGAGAGGTGGCAACTGCAAGCCATGTCTGATTGTGGAGACACAGCTGGTCCTAATACAGGCTGATTGATGAGGCACAGCTGCTCATGACCCGGACTAATCGGGGAGACACAGGTGCTCGTGATCTAGGCTAATTGTGGAGTCACAGCTGGTCCTGATCCAGGCTAATTGTGGAGGCACAGGTGTCCCTATCTCTTCTGATTGGGGAGATGCAGCGGTTCTGTTCTATGCTGCTGGAGGAGACACAGCTGGCTCCTCCTCATTCTTATGAGGCAGTACATCTAGTTCAGATCGAGGCTGATTTGGGAGACACAGCTGGTGCTAATCCAGGCTGATTAAGGAGACAAAATTGGTCCTTGTCCAAGTAGATTCAGGAAACACAGCTGATCCGGGCCCAGGCTCAATGGGGAGAAACAGCTGGTTCTGGTCTACCCTGCTGGGAGAGACACAGTTGTCCTTTAATTATTCTGATGGGGGAATACTCCTGTTTCAGATCCAGGCTGATTTTGAATGCACAATGGCCCTAATCTAGGCTACTGGGGAGACACAGTTGGTCTTGATACAGGTTCACTGGGGAGACACAACTGATTCTGGTCCAGGCTGACTGGGGAGACACAGCTGATTTGATTCAGGATAATTGATAATACCGGGCTAGCCCTAATCCAGGCTGACTGGAGAGACACAGCTGATCCTGATACAGGCTGATTGGGTAGACACAGGTGTCCCTATCTATTCTGATTAGGGAAACACAGCTGGTTCTGGTCAGTGCTGATGGGGAAGACACAGCTGGCTCTTACTGAGTCTTATGGGGGAACACATCTAGTTCATATCGAGCTGATTTGGGAGATACAGCTGGTCCTAATCCAGGTTGATTGGGGAGACACTGCTAATACTGATCCAGTCTAATTGCAGAGACAAAGCTGGTCCTGGTGCAACCCGGTTCAGGAAACACAGTTGGTCCAGGTCCAGGCTAATTGGGGAGACAGGATGGTTCTGATCCAGGATGACTGCGGAGAAACAGCTGGTCCTGACCAGGCTAATTGGGAAACACAGCTGATCCTGATTCAGGCTAATTGGGGAGACATAGGTGGTCGTCATCCCCATTGATGGGAAGTCACAGGTGATCCTATCCAGGTTAATTAAGGACACTTGAGTGACCCTATCTAGTCTGATTGGGGAAACACAGCTGGTTCTGGTCTACACTGATGGTGGAGACACAGATGGCTCTTACTTAATCTTCTAGGGGAGACATAGCTGGTCTTGATCCATGTTGACTGGCAAGACATAGCTGATCCTTATCCATGTTGATTTGGGAGACACAGCATATCCTGATCCAGGCCACTGCGGAGACACAGCTGGTATTGTCCAGGCTGATGAGAGAGATACAGCTGTCCCTGTCCTACTCTGATCTACCTGATTGTGGTGACACAGCTGGCTCTTACTGGCTCTTACATGGATCATTGAACCTGATCCATGCTGCTTGGGGAGACACAGCTGCTACTGATGGATTCTAATTGGGAAGACACGCTGATCCTGATCCGGACTAATTAGGGAGACACAGTTGGTCCTAATACAGCCTGACTAGGGAGACACAGCTGTTCCTAATCCAGGTGGTAATGGGGGAACCACGTCTGTGTCTGATCCAGGCTAATTGGGGACATACTGGTGACCTTATCTACCCTGACTGGGGAGACACAGTTGATCCTGGTCTACCCTAATGGGGGAGACACAGCTGTCTCATACTTTATTGGATGAGGGAGACACAGCTGGTCCTGATCCACACTGATTGTAGAGACAGAGCTGATTTTTATCCAGGTTGATTGGGGAGACACAGCGGGTCCTGATCCAGGCTAATTGGGGAAACACCTGTGGCTCTATCTAGTCTGACTGGGGAGACGCGTCTGGTCCTAGTCTACCCTGATGGAGGAGACAGAGCTGGCTTTTATTTTGATGGGGGAACACATAGCTGTGATCCAGGATGATTGGGGAGACACAGCTGTTCCTAATCCAGGATGATCGGGGAGACACAGCGGGTCCTGATCCAGGCTAATTGGGGAAACACCTGTGGCTCTATCTAGTCTGATTGGGGAGACGCGTCTGGTCCTGGTCTACCCTGATGGAGGAGACAGAGCTGGCTTTTATTTTGATGGGGAAACACATAGCTGTGATCCACGATGATTGGGGAGACACAGCTGTTCCTAATCCAGGTTGATTGGGGAGACACAGTGATCCTGATCCAGGCTAATTGGGGAGACACAGGTGGCCCATGCACCCCTTTTCATGATTAAAGGATGAAAGATGGCATACATTCTAATCAGGAACTTACTGGGTGCAGGGCAGGCACATTTGTCTACTACCTAAGGAGAGTTAGTGCTTAGGGATAGGATTTTTGCCCCTGTATTTTAAATTAAAAACTTCTCCCTGTGTAATGGATGTTGGCGTATGTGGGTATTTTCAAAGGAAAAATCTCTTTTGACAAGATCCATTGAAATTCCTAATTAAACACAAATTACTGGATTCTAGGAACCACAACAGGCACAGGAAATGGGCTCATCACTTTGAAAAACCCCTCTGTCAACCATGTTTGAAAAGCCTATTTCTAACTCCTTGTGATATCAAATCCCTGATATTCTCACCTTGCTTTTGCACAGGCCTTTTCCTTCTTGATAATTCACTGTTTGTGAAAAGTTTTATCTTATACTTGAATTTCAGCTGTCTCCTAATTACAGTGAAACTGGAATTCTGTATGTTCTCATTACACTGATCTTTTTTTAACAATAATTATTAGAGATGGTGAAAATGCCAAATTTAAACTCTACCCACAAAATCTGAGCCTCCCAACTGAAAGCTTTCACCTTGGACCTGACCCACAATCTCTAGTCTATTCTCTCATGACATAGACCACCCTGTCCATGCTGATCAATAAATTACATCCTCCTCAGCGTCACGAATTCAGACACCGTGCCTCACTCAAGCTTGCCCCAGCCTCCTCGTCCATGTTTACAACTTCCTAGGCAATGTTCTCCAATTGTTCTATTATTTATTTTGTTTGCATTGCTATATACTTTGAAGATATTGGATTCATTCTTCAGCCACTGCCCTATGTACTGCCACTTTATTAACAACTTCCTTCTCTTCTTCCACCCCTCCTCAGTCTTAAGTCGTGTGAAGTTTGTTGAGACGTGTCTGTTCATTTGTTTCTTTATATTCCATTTTAAGTAAAACCTTCTGCACATCTCTTTTTCTTTATGCCTTACTTCACTTAGCATGATCACTTCTATTTTCATCTTGGTTGTTGCAAAAGACACACCTTTATCTTTTTAAAATGCTGCATAGAATTCCATTGAGTATATATATGACATCTGTTGATGGACGCCTAGGCTATTGAGAATTGTACTGGTATGAACATAGGAGTGCATTTTTTTTTTTCTAATTTGTATTTTTCTATTCTTGGGGTATATCCTGAGAAGCAGAATTCTGGATCAAATGGTAGATCCATTTTATTTTTTGGAGAAAATACCATACTGTTTTCCCTAAAGGTTGCATGAATTAAATTCCCTCCAAGTGTTTAGGAGAATACTTTTTCCTCCAAACCCTCTCCAACACTCCCGTTTCTCATCTTTTTGATATAGGCCATTCTCACTAATGTGAAGTAATATCACATTGTGATTCTTAATTGCATTTCTCTGAGGGTAATAGTGTAGGACATTTTTTTCACATGCTTATAGGTGGTCTGTGTATCTTATCCAGAAAGATGTCTATTCATCTCCTGTCCTTTTTTTTTTTAAGTAGGTCACGTTAGTTTTGTGTTGTTGAAGTGTATGTGCTCTTTATTTGCTGTGGAGTTTAAGTTCTTGTCTGATATATGGTTGCAAATATCTTCTCACAATCAGTGAGAGTTTTCTTTTTGTTTAGTGATGGTTTATTTCTCCATACAGAAATATTTTATTCTGATATAGTCCCTATTGTTTAGACTTACTTTAGTTTCTTTTGCTGAAGTTGACACTTCTCCAAAGACAGCTCTGAAGATATCCCATGAAAAGCTTTTCCTCTATGTGTTTTATTGTTTCAGCTCATAAGATCAATTCTTTAATCCATTTTGAGTCCATTTTCATACATGGTGCTACTGAGTAATGTAGCATCGTTTTGCAGGCACGTGTCCAAATTCCCAGGCCCACTTCTGGAATAGACTTTCCTCTCTCCATTGTATTTAGGCTCTTGACAACTTTGTCATAAATCAATGGTCCATATAGGCTTCATCTTATTTCTGAACTCTCAGATGTATTCCACTGGTATTCTTTTGTTTTAATACCATAATGGTTTTGATGAAAATGGCTCTGTAGTATACTTGGAATTCAGGAAGCATGATTCTTGCATAATTCTTTTTTCTGAGGAGAGCTTTGGCTAACTGAGGTCTTCGTGGTTTCATAAAAATTTTATTATCGCTTGGTTAACGTTCTTGAAAAATACTCCAGGGATTTTTCAACAGTACTTGGTGTAGATTGACATTTTAACTATGTTAATTCTTGTGATCATGATCATTGAATATTCTTTCATTTTTTATCTTCCATGTCATATTTCTTTTTCGATGTCTTATATCTTTTAATGTATAGACATTTCATCTATTGTGAATAGAATTTATTTCTTGATTTCCATTTTTTTCTATTTGTTTACATATAGATATGCTGTTGATTTTTCTTGAAAGGGAGGGAGTGAAGAAGGAGGAAAGGAAAGAAAGAAGGAGGAAAGGAAGGAAGGAGTATTTTTAGTTATTTGTTCATTTTTGTACAGAAGCATCTTGCTATTTGTTCTTATTATCTAAAGGACTGTTCATGAATACCTGAGTTAACACACTCAATTGCATACACCACAAGATAAAATAGAGGGGGGCCACTAAAAGAAGGTAAGTTATATGACTGGATTTGTATTTTAATAATCATCTTTAGTTGGAGAATGGGAAATGTCTTATGAGAGAGAGAACAAATCACTATGGAGATATGAGCACCTACATTTAGGTGATAGAACAATAAAAATATAGAATAGGGAACTAATCCTAAAGCAGAGAGAATATGGAGGAGGGTGCACAATGTGTCTCAGATGATGGAGATCCTGGTGTGCAGACCACGTAAAGGTCGAAGACAAGGTTCATGACTTAAAGTAGAGAGCTTGTTAGACAGATAGATAGATAGATAGATAGATGCTTTTTCCTTCTTTCCTTTTACAAATAAAGAGGAAGAGAATTTAGTGCTAACTTATTATAAGAAAGGTGAAGGAGTCTACCAGGTTTTCTGCAGAACAGTGAGGTACATACTGGTGCTATAAACTGAGAATGGGAAACAAGAAAAAGATTATGATAAACCAAAGAGAGACAGACCTTAAATATATAATGTTTGATGTTTCTGTGAACAAATATATAGCACTGTCCAACTAGTAACTGGATATATGATCTGGAGATGAGGAGAAAATCTGAATTGAATCTACCAATGCATCAAAAAGACCACACATCACGATTGAGTGGAATTTATCCCAGGGATGCAAGGATGGTTTAGCATATGTAAATCTATTAATATAACAAACCATATCAATAAGAGCAAGGAGAAAGTCACATGATCATATCAATAGATTCAGAGAAAGCTTTTGATAAGATCTAACACCCCCCACCCCCCATAAAAACAAAAACCCTGCATAAAATGGGGATAGAAGATATATACTTCATTGGACAATGGTGAAGAACACTTGGTGATTTAAGACAGGGCAGGGTATGTTGACACATATCTGAGGAAAAGGGCAAGTACACATGTGGGGAACTGCACATATGAATTTATTTTAATTTGTATGTCAAAATCACTGCAATAAAAAATTGAAATGAAAAAAATGCCTGATTTGTGACTGCATTCAACTATTTGTATCATCACTAAATCATCATTGCAGGTGTCCTTTCTAATAAGGTTTTAATTTTCAGGAATACTGAGCATGCTCAGAAGGAGTCTCTTCCTGTGAAACAAATGCCTGGAATGCATATATGAAAACTGACTCTCTTAACAGCACAAAGGGCTTCTCTGTTTGACAAACTACCATAATGACTCAGGCACTGATTTTTACTTATGCTTCATTTAAAAAAAATTTATAGCACTATCTTTATTGACATATACCTGACATAAATTTCACCATTTTAAGTGACTGTTTCAGTAATTTTGGTATATTCACTGTTATGCAACTGTGAACACTAATTCCAGAGCATTTTCATCATCCCCCAAAGAAACCTCATGCTAACTGTCCCTGTGAGTTCTAATTTGCTCTTATCTCCACTCCTAAATCTAATTGTCTCTATGGATTTGTCTATTTTGAATATTTCATAGAAATGAATCATAAAATATATGTTCCTGTGTGTGTCTGACTCCTTTCACTTAGCATATCTTCAGGATTTATTGATATTATAGTAGGTTTCAATGCTTCATTCCTCTTTCTGGCTGAGGAATATTTTAATGTAAGAATATACCATATCATTCATTCATCAGTTGATGGACATTTGTGTTACTTTAACTTCTATTGGCTATTATGAATATCGCTCCTATGAACAACTGTGTACGTTTTTCATGAACATATGTTTTCATCTCTCTTGGGTGTATACATAAGAATTGGTATCTATACTTTTTGAGGAAATACCAAACTGTTCCCCACAGTGACTACATCATTTTACTTTCCCACCAACAGATGAGGGTTCTAATTTCTCTATAACCTTGTTAAATTGTATCCATAGGAGTGGTTAGAAATTATATTTTTTGTGGTTTTGATTTGCATTTCCATAGTAAGTGATGAGGTTGAATTATCTTTTAATGACTTATTGGCCATATGTATACATTCTTTGGAGATATGTATACCCAAACAATTTTTAAATTGGTTTATTTTTCCTTCTATTGTTGAGTGTAAGTGTTGTTCATATATTCTGGATATTATACATTACGAGATGCTTGATTTATAAATAGTTTTCTTGCTATTGGCTGAATTTTTACTCTCATGATAGAGCAAATTTAAAAACTGTGGCAAAATGTACAGAACATAAAAGTAACCACCTGAGTGTACAGTGCAGTGGCATTAAATACTCTCCTACTTTGTACGACAATCACCATCACCCAGCTCCAGAATTTATTTTTCAAATGGAAACTTTCTACCCATTAGGCAACTCTCTTCCTTCTTCCCCTCCGCCACTGGGATTCATCATTCAACTTTCTGTGGATATACTCAAAACCACTGCATTTTACATTTTCATTAGGTGACTGTTCTGATATGTAAGTTATGTGTCAATGTAAATAAATGAGAAGGGAATTGACAGAAGTCATTGGACAGTCTATGGTGTCTCAGATAGTTTAGTAGGGCTCACCAACAGTTGTCTGCCCCTCTGCCAAGAAAGCCCTAATGGGAATTGAGGAGAAAGAGAAAGTTTGTGGAGAGATGCTAAAAAACGAGCATAGAGGTAATGCCTCTTAACTGAGTTTTATCCAGCGATTTGCAGGAGTACCAGCAGACCAGTCATTTGGTTTACTGTTTTTGTATTTACCCTTGTGGAGCACTGATGTTCTATTCTAGACAACGCACCCAACAGGCAACTGAATTTTTCTGTAGGCAAAATGGGGTGTTGCCTCTTCAGAGTGGAAAGCTTGATTGTGATGCCCAAATGATGAGAGGGGAGAACAGTGGGACTTGTCCTGACTTCATTTCTGCTTTATCTTTCAGGTTTTCCTTTTGTATTGCAGAAGCAGCAGAAATCATTTCTCTTCTTACTGTTTATTATTTTGACTGAGGTACAAGACATAGCTGATAAATAATGCTATTTTGGAAGAAATAGTCTGGAAGCTGCTCAGTTCTGGGCTAGAAGGGCTCCAGGTCCCAGGTCCTCAGTCTCTCACACTGCATGGCTTTCCTTTGCAAGACAAAGCCTGTCCTCACCTCAGAGGCCACCCAATGCTAAACTATAATCTCTGAAGATAATCCCCAAGAGTAAATTCCTTAAGCAGCTGTTGAATTTAGCCCTGTGGTCACCCCTGTGGGTAGGTGAGACCGCCCTGTTGTCAGTATGGGCCTAGTGCCCATCACAGTTGCTCAGAAACATATGGAGGATATTCAGAGCAGATGAGTCCTCATTTACACTTGGCCTGATTAAATCATCAAAAACCAAAGTACTACAAAGACAATGGCACCATCTCACCATCAAACTCAAAAGAAAAAAAAAAAAAGGAGTAGGCAGAGGAAGAAATCCATCCTATTTTTTCTATCCTCTCTTCTGTTGGTCTCTGCCTTGTTGGGCTGTTCTAAATGACGGCCAGTTTTTTATATTCCTCTAGAGCTTTCCTGATACTGGGATATTTTTAGTTTCCAGTTTTATCTTTTTCCATTCTTTTAAAAAAATTGGGTAAGCGAAATATCATGCTTTACTAAATAAAAGTTTTGTTATTACTTGAAGCATTTGTCAGTCACTACGAAGGCTAATGCCAGAGCTTCCAGCTGGTGGCTGGGGTGTCCCCCTACAGTTAGAGAAGGCAGGATGCTATGCTTCTCTCGCAGTAGGTTTTCTCTTGCTCCTCCAGGGCTCCATCCCTCTATGGCTATATAGAAACAGAAAACTTCCTATGTTTCCTCGCTGTAGAGACTAAAGCATTCAATTTAGTTTTTCGGCTCCTTTTAAAAAAATGGAAGGGGTCTCTTTTTTTTTTCCAGGGAGAATGTGAAAATTATCCGGGCTCTTTAACTCCTCCATAGCATTCCCAACTTTAGGAAATAACAACTAAATAAACTGTGTTTTGTATCCTAGGGAGCTTGTTTTAGTGATATCAGATTGATTTGTTTCGCTACTAGGAATATCATGAAGTGAAATTAAAACAAAGAAAAGAATTCCCTTTGACTTAAAACAATAAACTAATGAAACAAGCAACAGTTTATTCATATTAAAAAAAGAAAAAAAAAAAGGAAAGAAAAACCAACAACTTCTTACTCTATCTCATAGATTAAGTAAAAATACCTGTTCATATATATGTATATACACGCTGCATATATACATGTAATATAACATTAAAATTACATGCTTCTCAGGACAGAAGAACTAGGACATGTTCCATCATCTCAGTTTAAGACTCTCTATCACAATTTAAAATCACTGCAAGAAACTTTGCTTCTTTGATTTTCTTTTTTAAGACTTCACACTGGAAATGATGAGACCAGATTCTAAATGTGGAAAACGTGGGCTATGCACAATGACAACGGACTGCCACGAATCATGATCAGGGGGCTTCTGAGTTCCCACACAGGTCTTTGTTACACTACAACTGTGTCCACCTTCTACCTGAGATGAGAGGGAATGATGAAGTGTGACAGTTTGTAGGTTCCACGTGGACGCTCACACTGACGTTTAAACAGAAGCAAACGGAAACATCTCTTATGGTAGCAGCACTGGCCATGAAATCGCTCTAGAGGAGGATGCCTTTCCCCCCTTTCCTTGCCAAATGAAACACAGAATTTTCCGGAAAATGAACTCAGGGTGAAGCACCTGGCGATGATCAGCACACAGCAAGGGACAGAGAGGGAGCGCTTCCTTCACGACAGCTCCTGGCTGACTTAGATGATTTCAAACACACCCTCTTCTGCAAAAGGCACTCACATATTGTCTGTTTATAAATCATATAGTGGGATTCCGTACATGGGAGTTTTCCTATAAATATAAAAGAAAGAAACTGAGGACATGGTATAACAAGGAAAAGAATATAAGAAATACACATTTTGGATAAATGTGTGCTTTTTTTTTTTAGAAAAAAAGGACAATCAATATAGGAGCTAAAAAAAAGTTATTGAAAAGTTAGGAATTCTGGTAATTTTATCAGTAAGAAGCAAGGTACTAGAGGATGAGATGGAGTCCGGGACACAGAGGGATGCTAGCTTTTCTGAAGGTCAACAAAAAGGACACGGTCTGCTCTTAAACAGAAAGACCATTCACACACAGTGCCTGTGTGTGAGAGGGAGGGAGGTAGCGGCAGAGAAAGAGGTGAATCGGGAGGGAGGGTGGTGTCCTTCGGTATGTGGGTACACAAAGGGATGCACCCCCCTTGCTTCTGCAGTCAAAGAGACCCCGCCCGACCCAAAGGCTGCCCTCACCGGGACACGACTGAGCTAATGGAATTATAAGATGTGCCACTGTTGCAGCTCGAGGCGTAGGCCTCCTGGCCATTGCCGTCAAGGTTGATTTTGAAAACAGAGGATGCTTTGAGCAGAAAGTCCGCAGCGTCCCGGCGCCCCAGCTCCCGAAGTTTCGACATGAGGACGCCCACCGTGCTCTCGGGGTAGGAGGTCCACTCCCGGAGCAGGGCGTGGACCGGGCTCGGGAGGAACTCCTTGGGAGCCCCATTGTTGGTGTTGTACTTGGCCACCAGGTCGGGGAGGCCCAAGTTCATGGCGAGCAGGCACCAGTCCTTCCCCATGGGATCGGGTGGATCTAGCAGGCGACTTAGTTTCCTCCGGGTCAGCAGGCTCAGGTCTGACGCGTGGATGTCCATGCCCAGGCTGGCCTGCGTGTAGACGTCGTGGCACCCAAAGCACATGATGCTGCTGAAACTTTCTTTGTACCCCGCCATGGTGTTCGTCAGCGAGGTCTCCTTCAGGGTCTGCGCCCGGAAGAAGTCCCGCGGCTGGTAGATCATGATGGGCTCGTGGTGCTCCCTCAGCTGCTGGGGGCTCAGGTAATGCTTCACGGTCAGGAGCCCCGGCAGAGTGGTGGCCGTGACATTCTCGATGGTGCTGCACACCGAGTCCAGCAGGAGGCAGCACTTGATCTTGTCCGTCTCCAGGCCGCGCACCTGGACCTCGATGCCCTGGCCGTGGTTGACCAGCAGCACCAGCAGCTCAGCCCCGCGGCTGGCAATCTTGCAGCCGTTCAGCCAC
>RJWH01009915.1:0-19629 GCA_004363575.1 Solenodon paradoxus
CCAGGGGATCTGCTCCAAGTGCAGTGGCGGGTGTGTCTGTGGTGACAGGGCCTGAGGTTGAGCAGGGCGTCTGGCTGAGTCACCCCTCCAGCCCTGTTTCTTCTTGGTGTCCTAGGTGTTGCTGTCGGCTGACATTCCTGGAGCTCTGCTCTCATCCTTGCTCTGGTTAGTCACTTGCCACAAATAACCTCGCTTCATCCTCACACCAACCCCAGGAGGCAAATACTATTAGTATATCCACTTGACAGACAGGAAAGGGAGGACCAGAGAGCTCGAGTGATTTGCCTGAGTTCACGCAGCTAGCAAGCGGCCAAGCGTGAACCCAGGCAGTCTGGCTCCAGCACCAACCCTCTGAGCCCCTTCACTGCCTGTCCTCCAAAGTCAAGAGCGCTGGGAGCCTGAGGACGTGTCCAGGCTGACCGAGGGGCCTCGCCTCCTCCAGACCAGCTCTCAGGCTACTCCACCAGGGTGCGCCTGTTTGTTTTTTAAAAGAAAAGAAGGAAGGGGGAGAGAAAAGTAAAAAACATCTCTATGTATTTCGTTGGTCATCTTTATTCCCCCCGACCCCCCGAGCTCTGGGTCTTGAACCCCAGTCCTTGGGCTTTATGTGGTTTATACACCAGCATCTCAGCCCCTGAGTCACAAGGGCGTGCCTGACCTCACTTTTCATTACTTCCACCTGACAGCCGAGAGAGCAGGAGCTCAGAGAGGTTACACGACTTGCCCAGTGTCACAGAGTGAGACAAGTTGAAGTGCCAGAGATGTTTTGATGCTGAGTCCTTCCATTCTTGAGAAACCGCAGTGCAGAATTCACACACACGGAGACTGTTCTGAGTCTCGGGGCAGGTCAGTAGGAGCCTAAGGTCGGAGGCACTGAATTCGCTCATGCGTTCATCCAGCCTCCTTCCAAGCCGTCCCAGCAGCCTGGGAGGGGACCAGACCAACTCAGCCAATAAGCTGTGGTTGATGCTGCTGCCAGGGGTCTAGTGAGAGGGCCCCGGGCCCTGGAACTTAGGAATGCTTTGGGGCGCCTCCGCATATGGGTGGGGCACCTGCTCCAGACTGACATCCATGAAACCTTCCCTGATGTGGGTCTGGGAGGGGCTGGCCCTGCCTTCCCATTCTGGGCTCTACACCTGTGCTCTGTGACGGAGGACAAGGTCCAGCCCTCTTTGGATGTTGGGGCACCTTTCAGCGGTGACATGGACAGCAGCCTGAGCTGGCAGCTCCAACGGGAAGGTGGGCCATGTGAGATGTGTGGAGGCTGGACAGACCTGTCCTCCTATTGCATCCAATGGACTGGGGGCCTCACAGGGACAGCCTGGCCGCCCCTGCTGTGTGGAACCTGGAGAAGGGACCCGAGAGTGGGTATGGAGGAGGCTGAGGCCCCTCGGTCAGGCTCTCACAGTGGCGACAGAACAAAGCACAGGCCTTGGGTCCTGGAGATGGGCTTGCCCCCGGTCAGCTGTGAGGCCTTGGCCAAGTCACCCAAACTTCTGAACCTCAGTTTCCTCATCCATAAAATGGAGACAACATTTGCTGGAGCCAGGCAGCACCAGGTAGCTGCTCATTTAATGGACCGTGGCGGCCGCTGATGGTCGTGAAGCTGGCAATGACAGAGGGTGGAGCATGAGAAATCACCTATGAGCACCGGCTCTGTGCAAAGCTGGAGAAGAGATGTGCGGCGGTGGTGAATGTGCCTGTGCGTGGATGCAAAGACAAGTGTAGATACAGTGAGTCCTCAGTTAGCATCACCGATGAGGTCTTGGAAACTGACTTTGAGGAACATGACATAAAACCAAAGCTCCTCGAGTAACATTGTTTCATTCATTGTCAGTTCATTGTGTTCAACGTGGTTTCATTCCAACAGCATCCTGGCCGACGTCTTTCGCGGACTGGCCGTGTCCGTGTCCCTGCGCCGCGCGTGTCTCTGTGCCTGTCTAGGTGTGTGGATGAGAGAGAGGAGGAGCGAAGGCAGAGGCGGAGCGGGGGAGACAGCACGGCCCCTGCTGACCGCAGGAGGGACGACAGCTGGACGCCCGGGAGAAGGGAGGACTGGCCTGGACTGAGAAAGTGCTCTTTCTGAGGTTGGATGTCTGAGTCACGTGACTGTTAGTTATTGAGGATGACATTTAAATTAGACTTATGGATGAATCACTTGACCCTCAGGAGCCCACACCCGATGCTAGGAAACCTGGCTTGCTCAAGGCCACACGGGATCTGAACCCAGTTCTGTCTTCGGGGACTGTCCCGGAGGCCTGTGCCCCTGGCAGCTCAGGGCAGGTTGAGGTCACAGGACTGTGCTCTCAGGTGGAGCCCGTGGTCAGTCCAGGTGGGAGGCCCTGGCAAGTGTCTTCATTCTGTGGGGCCGGTCTTGCTGGCTCGGCTCTGCAGGGAAGGAGTGAAAATAGCCGGGTGGAGAGGCAGCGGCTGGGCTGTGGGCAGCAAGGGTGCCAGTCCCACAGCTCAGGCTCTGCGGACCAGAGGCGTTTCCAGAGCCCAGTCTGCGTGCCAGGCCCTGGGGGGCCTGTCTGGGGGCGCCCGACATGCCCAGGGTGACTCTTTGGGGCGGGCCTAGCCTAGGCTGGGTGCAGGAGGCTGTGAGAGAGCGGCCTCCCGTCCAGCAGGGTGGGTCCAGAAAGAAGTCACAGCAGAGACCCTGGTCATGAGAGGAGTGTGTGGGGCATCCAGGCAACAGGCACACCATTCGCAAAGGCAGGGGGACGTGACAGGTGCGAGCCTTGGTGAAGTTAGAGTAGTTGGGCGTCCTGGGGTGCCTGGGAGGGAGGGGTGCTGTTGGCTTGGCTAGGGAGGCAGCAGGCCCCATTGCAGGAGGCAGGACAGGCCTGGGGGTGACCCCAGGGAGGTGACACATCAGCATGCTAGGAGGGCTGCTTATACAAGGTCTGGACTCAGGTCCCTGCACCCAGGACGGGGCCCTTTCGTCCGCGGCCAGCGGCCAGCACCTGCTGCTCCTCCCGCGAGCTCTCGGGGAGAAGTGCACTCCCCTCCCGCCTCCTGCGTGGCCCCCCTGGAGCCCTGACTCCATGGGGAGAGGAGGCTGTGTTTCCAGTGCCCTCCTCCTTTGGTGACACACCCGCATAGACTGCCCCTCCTCTGTCTCACTTCCCCACTGCCCCACCAGCACTCACTAGGGTCACCTGCCATGTTAGCTTCCTGTCACCACTGTCACAAGTGACCTTAACTTAGCAGTTTAAACCGCACACGTTCGTGTTTTATAGTTCTGGAGGTCGGAAGTCTGACTGGGTGTCTCCAGGCTAAAGCCAGGTGTCAGCAGGGCTGCGCTCCTGCAGGAGTTCATTTCCTGGTTGTTTCCAACTTTCCGAAGCCACCAGCACTCTGGCTGTTGGCTCCCTTCCTCCACCTGCAAAGTCTGAAGGTCACGTCCTCACCTGGCGTCTCCGTGGCGCGTTCGGCTCCTCTCTGTTCCGCTACTAAGGACTCCTGTGATTAGATTATCAGCTACAACCCAGGATAATCTCCCCATCTCTGGGCCCATAATCTTAATTATCCTTGCAAAGGTCCCTTCGCTGGGTCACGTCACAGATCACAGGTTCCGGGAGTACGGAATGAACATCTGTGGGCCATTCACAAATGCACTGAATCCTGGGACCACTGTCTGCTTCTGGAGGCCTCACACGAAGACCCCCAAATCTTAGCCTGGTCCCTAGATGCCCCCATACTCCCCAGTTCCGGGTTGGCTTTGCTCCCTCTGTCTGAGGATTCCATGCACGTGGACGCGGCTGCGCAGAGCTTTCCTTTACCTGCTGACGAGGCCTCCATGGCTTGTGAAGCAAATGGCAGCAAGCAAATTCACAGAAGCACAGGAGGAGAGGGACACCGTTTTGCCAATGAGGAATGAGGCTCAAAAAGAAATGACCTGGCAGGCCCCTGTGGAGCAGCAGCTGGATCAATCGCCTCCGAAGGAGCGCAGGCCACATACCCCTGGGTTTGAGTCCCGGGGGCGGGCGGGGGGGAACAGCCAGTGTGAACCACTAAATAAATATTTTTAAAAATGCTAAAAAACAGCAAAAATGACTCATCACGTCTTCACTGTAGACCAAGGATGGAAGTTCCAAGGGTCCATCAGAGAGGATGAGATGAAGGACTGAGCCAGAAAGGTCCCTCCTTACGAAGGCGGTGCTGTGACACCGCCAGAGGGCCCGCTAAGTGGAGAACCTCACCCACCTCCAGGAAAGGCAAACCCTGCAGACGCCTCCCACCTGAAGCACCTGGATTGCCAGGTGCAGAGGGACAGCAGGTGGGAGCGAGGGGCCAGGGCTGCAGGGCGACCTGGAGTTTAGTGGAACCGTTTCCGCTCCAAGAAGGGAAGTTGTGGAGACAGATGGTGGAGGATGTCACAAACATGAAGCCTCTGAGCTGTGCCCTAAGAGGCGGTGACATAGTCATGCTTCCTTCCGTGTGCTGTTCCAAGTTGCAGTTGTTTAAGAAGAAAGACGAAATGGCCGGACCTGGCCAGTCAGTCGCTCTGCTAGGAAGTGTGGGAGGCAGAATTCAGACCCAGGTCACAGTGACACCCCCTCCCTGGGGCTGTCACCGCACACCACCCTGTGCGCCTGCTGAGTGGGTCAAGTTCTGGGGGGAGTGTGGCTTCCAGAAACAGAGCTGACGATTTCCTGCAGCAAGACCAGTGACCTGGGAGGGGAGGGCTCACCCTCTCTGACTGTGTCTTCACGCCCGGGGGCCGGATGGAAGGCGTCCACTCCCTTCAGCTCCAAGGTCTAGGGAGGGCCTTCACGGGATGCCCAGGGGGGCTCACAGTGCCACGGGCCCAAGCGTGCCACGCCCCGAGAGGCTTCCCCCAGAGCCCCTACCGCACACCGCGCTCTGTTCTGAGCCAGGTCCTGCCCCAGGACCAAAAGGATGTGGGGAGGAGTCAGCAGACAGGTAAGTGAGCAGGATCACACTCAGGAAGAAAGATGGACAGTGATGTGGGACTTTCAGGGTGGGCCCACCGTCGGGAGGGCAGACTCGCAGCGAACACATCACAGTTCCCACGGTGCAGGAGGGCGGGGTCACAGGAAGAGCTACTGGATTTTGTTCAGGACACCTGAGCTGGCTTTGGAGGGGAACAGCATCCGACCCTGTGCGTGCACAGGCCTGAGGGCCTGAGGCAGAGGCTCTGGGCGCCAGGGTCGGGCGGGGGGTGGGTGGAGGGTGGCTGGAAGACCAAGGCTTGGGGCCCCTTGGAAGAGGTTTGTTTGTGGGGCCACCCTGATAGGGTGACTTATTTCTGTGACCCTCAGTGTCCTTATTTGTACAATGAGTGGGTGTAATAATGGTGGCATTTTTATGAGTCCTTTTGAGTGTGACACGAGATGACAGGACAGAGCTGATGACCCACAGTGGGGGTTTCCTTCCTTGTCCTTCCTCCCTCGCCCCAGCCTCATACTGCTGGCTCACAGTGACCCAGGGAACCGGGAGTGAAGAGCGAATTTCAGACCTCCCTTCCAATCCTGACTAAAGACCTTCTCCCACCTGACTACCCTCCCTCTAGTGGTGACTCCCACACTGGGACCCCAGAATCTCCACAAGGAACCACTGCCCCCAAATCTAACCTCTTTTTATTCTGCTCTCAAATTTCATATTTCAATATAAAACATTCACACAGCAGAACACACCTCTGTCTGCTAGCGGCACATGGCTACTGATGAACTCCAGACAGCAGAGAAAGAAAATTCTCTCCTTCCATCTCTATAAGCAGAAGGTGTCCTCCCAATGGTTCTGGGATGAAGCTTCAGGTCAGGGAGGTGTTGGCTCAAGCAGGCAAGGAGGCAACCCTTCCTCCCGCACCGATCGCGCCCCTACCAGCTGGAAGCAAGGCCAGTCTCCCTGGCGTTTGCTTGAAGGGTCTTCTCACTGCAAATTACTCTGCTGTTTGGTGTCTGGCGCTGGCATTTTCTGGTCTTCCTTCTTTGGTGGTGACTTCTGCTTCTTCTTAAAAGTTAAGTCACAGGCACGTCCTGGAGCAGCGGTTAGGTCAATCGACTCTGAAGGAGCTCAGGCTGTATATCCCTGCGTTCGAGTCCCAGGCCTGGTGGGAAACAACTGGGGTGAACAACTAAATAAAGATAAAAGATGCTTTCTCCTCCTTTCTCTTCCTGCCTGCCTGTGCCTTTCCTTTAAAAAAACAAGTTTACTTATAATTAATGTTTCTCTCAACCTGAGCTGCAGTTTCTCCACTTAACGCCCCAGGAGCGCTGTCCTGATGGCATGCTTTTGCGGACCTTCTTTCTGCTTCTGAAAGTGGCCAGACCTAACCAGAACTCTTGCTCCAGGTTAAGGGTGGACTCAGCTCCTCTCCATTGCCTCCCAAGGGCTGCTGCTGGGTCAGCCCCAGGCCCCAGCAGGTCCGTGGAGAGGAGGAGGCCTCTGGGCAGGACAAGTGGGCATTCCTGCCACCAGGGCCCCCAGTCTGAGCTGAAGGGCCTTGGGGACCAGCCGCTCAGTTCCAAACTTTTCCATTTGGATCACAGAGGCTCTGAGAAGCAGACCCAGCTTGTGACGGATGGCTGGCTCTGTGGTGGGCTCCGTGCCGTGAGCTCTACCTGATGCAGCTTCTCACTTGAAGTCACTTCTTTCTGGAAGATGTCAGCTTCCTGTTAAGGGTACTTGAGTATTGTCATCAGACTATGACATAATTATGGCATATACACATAAATACGATGTCCATTTCATAGGTGTCCATCACACCCATGCTCCCTGGAAACAGCATAGCATTACGAGCGGTTAGCAGCAATTCTGTCTCAGGAACAACCCACATGGGGCCGTAAATCTTGGGCATCCTCTGATCTTTATTTATTCACTGGACAAATATTTATTTTGCGCATCTGCTGTGTGTATGGTGAGTCATGGATCCCGGGGCTGCTGAGGAGGCAGCCATGCAGAGAGCGCTGCTTGCCTTCTTGGGGCTTACAGTTAGTGGGGCGAGCATAGGAGCGATCACACGGTGCGCAGTGCAGGAGAAAACAGGCAACACAGCATGAGGGGCAAGGAGCTATGCCTGCTGGTAACCGTGGAAGATTGCTCTTGTTTTTATGGAGGTGGCAGGCAGGAGTCCAGGCGAGCAGGCAGGCAGCAGGCAGGCAGGCAGGCAGGCAGGCAGGCAGGCAGGGAGAGGAAAAGGCATGTCACGCATTTATAGTTTAGTTGTACATCTTGGTTGTTCCCCGCTCCCAGACCCCGGACCCGAACCTGGGTCCGTAGGAGGTATGTGGACTATGCTCACTCAGAGGCAGTGGCCCTAACTGCTATTCCCCTGGGGCACACCAACCATGGAAGATTTTTAGGGGCATAATATCTGTCTGTGCAAACCTGCTTACATGACCATATTTGAATAAAAGGGTCTTTGCAGATATGACTAAGTTAAGGATCTTCAGATGAGACAACCTTGGATGATTCAAGTAAGCCCTAAACCTAATAAGTGTCCTTATAAGAGGAGAAGGATAGAGACACCCAGAGAAGGCTGTGTGAGGGCTCAGCGTGGCCACGAAGACAGAGCTGGAGTGAAGGATGTAGCTACAAGCCAAGACAGCCTGGAACCATCAGAAATGGAAGAGACAAAGGATTCTCTCTTTGAGTCCACCCTGCTGACAGCTTGACCTCAGCCTCCAACCTCCAGAATTGTGAGAGAACACGAGCTACCCAGTTTGTGGCAATGTGTCAAAGCAACTACAGGAAATGAATACACACAGCCTGAGCTTGGACATAGCCGGGAGGGGTGGAGGTCTGCAGAGAAGAACATTACAGGGGAAGCAGTGCAAAGGCCCTGAGGTCACTGCGCAGAATGGGGAATGGGACGTGAGAGCAGGTCAGAAGGAGCCTTTGAGAGGGCCTCAGGGGTAAGAACTTTGGCCCTCACTCCCATGGCGTGGGAAACTGAGAAGGTTTAGGCAGGAGGGCACATGACCTGTTGTATTCTCCAATCTGACTACTCCAACTGTGGACTAAGGAAAGTAGGGAGTAGAAGCCCACTCTACACTCCTCGAAGTCAAATCTGAGTTCAAAACCACTGTCTAGTTCACATGTTTTACCAAAGGTCTGGTGGGAAAGAAGACGGGGAAGTTACAGAGCACGTCACCGGCACCCTCCTTCCCCTTTAAATATCCACGCTCACTTTTGAATGCACTTCCCATAAAAGATGCTCATTCTCCCCAGGCAAATTGTCTTATAAGCAAAGCCTGCTGGAAGTCCTCCTGATTGTCATCATCAACATCGCCTTTACCAGACGCTGTCGTGATTCAGGTTATGCCAGGCAAGCGTGTGACATAGGTAATCTGTCTCTCTCCAAACTCACAGCAACCTTAGAGTGGAGACTGTTATCCTCAAATCTCTTCTGCAAAGAAGAAAATGAAGGCTCAGAGATGGGCAGGGACTTTGCCCCCAAGGCTCTGCAACTGACGAGGGAAGAGACAGTCTTCCAAATGTTAATGTAGCATGTGACAAGTTTATAAAGGGAAGCACAAAGAGACAAAGCTCTCTGTTGGCAGAAAAGAACTGCAAACTGGCATAAGCCGAGGGAGGGACATGTATTCCCAGAGAACAGAATTGGTCATGTAGTGGGAGTTGCTAGGGAGTGGTTAAGGGTTACTACGGAAATGTCTCTTCTGCAAGCCCATCCATTAAGGTGGTGCTGTCCCACCTGGGTGGACTTATTTGGGTGATGCGTACTTACTTAATTTTAGCAAGCCTGCAGATGAGCTAGTCTCCTGCTGACCTCTGCAATCCAGCATCATTGTTTTCAATGTCCCTGTTTTCCCTATACTGTCCCTCCTCTTTTCCCTTAAACAAGGGCCAAAAATCCCTTTGGTGCTGAAAGGTGAGGGTCCATTCTTCTGTATCTGCTTTCTGCTGGACATGGGTGCAGAGATGTTCTATTCCTAAGGTAACTATGGGAGAAGGGGTGGTGGGGTCGACAGGCTGATGGAAATCTATGGGTGTGAGCTTTGTTCTCGTAGCCTTGCTAAAGTCTCTGGCAGGTTATTGACTCTAGAGGAGAAGAAACATTTTACAATAGGTTATAAATGCAGAGTTCAAGTAGGAGGAGGGTGGGGCTGGACAGGAGCCTAACTACAGGTTAATGTGGTTTAGCATCAGTTGAACTGAGTAGAGAGGCATCCATGTGTATTTGTATGTGTGTGAACTGGCAGAGGCAGCCACCGGCCTCCTTTTCCATTGGGCTTCTTGGGATCCACCACGCACAGCCTAGAGATTCAGCAAGTAACTGGTGCCAGGAATCTCCAGGTCCCTGGGCTATATCCTGGAGTGATTAGGACTCAGGTCTTGGATCCCAATTCCAATCACCACTCTTCCTGCCTCCTTCCCAGGATGTGGCTTAACAAATTCATTCTTCAGCCGTCCTTCAATCTTACAGTCCCAGACTGGCGGGGTAGGAGGCATCCTTGGAGACCACCCTGTCTAGACGATACTGGGTGCTTCAATAGCTCAAAGGACCTCGGCTAAGTGACCAGGCCACGTACAGATTCTCTACTGCAGGTGCTCAGTGCTCTAAGAAGGTCCAGCCCATCTCCAACAGCTGTGGATGTTGATGGGGAAGGGAGGCAGATGACCTGGGTCCTGATGCCGGCCCACTCGCTTCGCTCCCCTGAGCCTCATGTCTTCATCCATTAATGGGGACTCATGGGGTGGTGGGTGAGGGTGAAATGAAAGGAGGTAGGTGAGGTGCGCCCTGGTGGAGCAGTGGTCGGGTCAATCGTCTTCAAAGGAGCAGGACACGTACTCTTGGATTCAAGTCCTGGGTCTGGGGGGTGGGGGTGGGACCAACCAGTGTGAACTACTAAATAAGAGTAAAATAAAATGCTTCTTCCTCCTCTCTCTTCCTGCCTGCCTGCCTACTCACCTTCATTCCTGCCTGTACCTTCCCTTGGGAGAGAAAAAAAAAATAAGTTAGGTGAAAGTTCTTCACCCAGGACCTGCACATAGTAGGTACTCAGTAATGATGTTCTCAGCCACCATCCAAATATATACGGCCTTTCCTAGTGGGCGATTCCCGGTTAGCACGAGGTCTAGGTGCGGGTCCCCTGCACGAGGCATGCATCAGTAGCCCTCTTTTACAGATAAGAAAGCTGGGGCTCAGTGGTCACCCAGAGTCAGACAGCTTCACTCAGTCTGGCTGTTGACACTATGTGAACCTGCAACTCCACGGGAGTCTGGAATACAGCTGGAAGCCAAGGACAGAGGGTCACCAGGGGAATCTACCTCTTCCTCTTCCTCTTTCTCCTTTATAGCTCCCGGGCTATGTACATGTCACCAATGCTTTGAAAAAAGAAGGCCCAAGAGGGGACTTAGCTCATCTAGGGTCACCCAGCAAGTGTGACTCAGACTCTTGACTTCTCTGATGCCACTCGGACAGCTGGGGACTAACTCTTGAATAGTAGCCTTGCCTCGTGAACATCTTTGAAATTCGACCTGGCACCTTTGAGACTTGAGACCCCAAACTCCTCCAGAGCCCAAGCTAGTCTCCTCAGCTTTGTACCAACCAGGCATGAGATACATGCTAGGTGCTCAACCCAAACTGTCCAGTAGTAAATGAATTCTTCCGCAGCATGCTTGTTGGGGAGTAACACTTCCCCTTTGCACTATGCATGCATCCAAACTCCTGCCAGAGCCTACAAGAGCTGCTTGATCTGCACTCTGTACACACACACACACACACACACACACACACACACACACACACACACACACACCGCTACCTCCTCTCCATGTCATCTGGAATCCTCCAGCCATGCCAACTTTCTTTCCTTGTCTCCATGCACGCTGACCTTGCCTGCCTCAGGACCTTTGTACATGCTATTACTCTGCCTGGAACACTCCCTTCAGCCTACTCCCCAACCCCCGCTCCTGTGTGACTTGTGTGTGTGGGCTAATCCTGAAGAGCTGGGTCCTCATTTCTAAACTGCACTCTGAACAGCACTTCCTCAGACAAGCCTTTTGCTGACACTGCAGCAAAGTTGCTTTCCCCTGCTCATTTCTTCCTGAGTATTTATTTGCAGTTCATCATGTTATGTTTAAAGTCCTGTGTCTTTGGTCTCCATCCTTAGGCTGTGGTCACCAAGGAGTCGCACTTGCTTTATTTGCCAGTGTTAACGCTGAACTCTGCTGGGAAAAGTTGAAGAGATGGATGGAAGGATGGGAGTGAAGACAACTAGATGTGGGGTTGACAGGAATCTGGTTTTGTTTCCTGATCCTGATCACCAGCTGCACTCTGACCTGATGAAAATGCTTCCATTCTCTGAGCCTCAGTTTCCCTATCTGTAAGACAAAGGTAAGAACAGTGGCCTTTCTCTTGTGAGGATTAAATGAGAATGTGTGTAACATGCAAGGTCAAGAACAAAGTGGGTGTCATGGGCTGTGTCCCCCTCCAAACAGATATGTGAACCCCCTCCCATGCCCACACACACAAGTCACGCAGAGCCCAGATTAGTTGGTGAATATCAGGAGCTAGTAGCGGGGAAGAAGAATTCTGTTTAGACACCTTGGTTTCAGCCTGCAGACCCCATTGCTGAGAGTCAACACATTTCTGGTGTTTAAACCACCTCGCCTGGGGGGCTCTGCAGCAGTGCTAGGAAGCGGATGCAGCAGGCCAGGGTGGCCTGCCTTCTTTCTGAGCTTGGTCCAAGTTCTTTCTTTACGTATAGGAGTTGTCCCTAGTACCTGAGAGAGTACAGTCCTCAGACGGTGTGTGTCCAAGTCACACAGCCCAGTGCAGGCCTGAGAGTGCTGGGGGAACAGGAACCAAGTACATCAGTACCCTCGAGAGAGCCCTATGCATTTAGTGTTTGGAAGAAAAGGGCCAATTTCCATCTTTCTTGCCTGGCCGGGATCTAAGCCACCAAGTGCCCTGGGAAGAAATGTGCATGAATTCACCTGGTCCCGGAGATGGGGGAAACAGCCTTGCCTCCTCCATCTCCCGGACCCCTCCTCTAGACAAGGCAGCAGGAGAGCCCCCTCCGATGGAGAAGAGGGGACGACCACCCTCCAGCTCCCCTGCTCCAGGCCTTTAAACCACCTGGATGGGACAGCTGTCTCCTTCATAAAACCTGACTGCTGAAAAGCTGCAGGTGGGCTATGCTCACAGTTAGGCGCCTTGATTCAAAACACTCCCAAGCCCTTTGCAAGTAGGTACCCCTGGGCCTGGAAGAGCAAACTCACGCACACAAAGCCTCCTGAACTGGCCATCCTGACGTTCACAATGAATCTTGGGGCTGAGGAGGGAGGGCCGAGGAGGAGGGGCTGCTGGCACCAGTCTCCAGGTTCTTGTCGAGGGACATCAGTCTTGCTTCCCACCCAGACCCACAAGGGCAAGGATTCCCCGAACCTAGGGAAGGGCTTCAGGTCCTGGGCTGCTAAATCGAGAGTTGGACGTTTGCTTGGGAGGGCGTGCACATGATCGCTTTTAGAGATCTAGACGCTAACTCAGAGAAAGGAAGGAACTCGCCCAAGCAGCTAATCCTGGTCTGCCCGACCTCAGAACCCATTGCAAGGTCATTTGTGAAACAGATTCAAGAGGGCAGAGCAGGAGGACTCTGGGAGGGGAACACACCAGGGTGGTGGGCCCCAGGGCAGGCGCAGGCGGTGGAGGGGCAGGTGTGATGCGAAGGGAGGGGCCCAGCCCTGTGGGCAAGCCCAGGAGGCAGGTGAGGGGCCTCAGAAAAAGTGAGGAGGTGAGGAGAGAGTCATAGGTGTCCTTCTGCCTCCACATTAACTCTGGCCGCAGAGTGGCTGAAACTGTCCTTGGGAGCATGCTGAGTGGCAGAGGTGAACGCCAGGGTGAGGAGGGCCAGAGGAAAAGCGGGGCCAGCGATTGGTGAGGTCAAAGGACTGCCTTTTATTGAAACCTAACTGTGTGGGATTCACATATTCCCCTGACAACAATTCTTTCAATTAGCTATTGCTAGTATTCCCATTTTACAGATGAGGAAACTGAGGCTGGTCAACAAGTAGAGTGACTGGGCTTCAACCCAGGGGTCCAGCCTATGTGCCTAACCACTGTACCCTCCTACCTCTAGCCTGGTGCTCATACTGGTGAGGCTGCTGAGTCTTCTGGGTGGGGTGGGTGGACAGAAGTGAGAAAAATGTCATCAGCCCCCAGAGCAAAATCTGAAAGAAAAATGACACGACTTGACATTTATACAGCATCTTAGAGGACACACTCGTGCTTTTGTTTGGCCTCTCAAACAATCCACAGAGAGAGCCAGTCTTCCTCCATCATTTCATACCCTAGGAAATGAAAGTTCTTTGAAGGTCAGTGAACTACTCAAGGTCATACCACGAGGCTGTGTCAGAGGCTTGGCCTCAACAATTCAGAAGCTGGATGGTATTTATGGCTCCTGAGAGGAAGCCAGGGCAGCTGAGAGGCGGGGTGTTAGGAGGGGCCGGGGCCGTGGCCCTGGAGAGAGTCAGGGGACAGGCCGGAAGCTGGGGCCAGTTGATGACTTTGACTGACAACTGCCATGCTGTGATAAGGGCTAGAGTCCTCACTGGGCGACAGGTCGTGCCCCTCTGGGGGAGGGGCTCTTCTCTGGGCATGGTTCCTGTCAAAGCTGCCTCTGCGTGGACTTCAATGAAACCGTGGCACAGTAGCCAGGGCACGGTGACATCAGATCCCGGGGTTTACCACTTAGAGCAGCCAGCCTGGGTCTCCACCACTTCTCCTCTCCAGAGGGCCGACTTCCCCTGCCGGCTCTGTGGGCGTGGGGCAGGGGAAGTTGGGGCGCTAGATAACTGGCGTGCCATTTGGGCTCAGTAAGCAGGAGCTGGTGGTGTTGGTATTGGATTACCATAGCTCGGGGCTTGTGTATGCTCTTTACTTTTTCAGATTTTACTGTTTTTAAAACTGGTGTAAGGTTCACAGCAAAACTGAGCAGAAAATACAGAGATTTCCCGCATACCCTCTGCTCCCACACATATAAGCTCCTCCTTTTTATTAAAGGGTTGCCGCATTGAAATTTTGTTTCCAAAGTTCACAGGGGAAAGGAAAAAAGAACAGGAAAACCTTCTGGATCTTGCAGCCCAAGTCCTTTGTTGTGTCGATGGGGAAACTGAGGCCCAGTGATGGAGATTACATTGCCCAAGTCACACAGCCAAGGAGGCCTGGCCCGTGCTTCAGTCCGTCAGTCTGTGCGGACAACACACAGCATCCTGGACCCAGCCTCCTCCTGGGGATCATGGTGCCTCAGTGGTTACAAAACCCCAGCACCACCCGGCATCGGGTCAACTGGCACACAGGACACCCAAGTCCCAAGCCATGTGTTGCTGTCATCTCCCCTCCCACTGCCTCTCTCGCATGCAGGGGTTGAAGAGCCAAGGCAGGTGGTCCTGACACCAGAGGAATGAATGACTAGGGCACCTGCAGAGACCAAGATGGGTTCTCCTTAGAAAATCCGGGTTCCTCTGCTTTGTCATTTGAACGTGAACGTCAGCATCTCCTGGACTTCCTACCATTTTCCGGGAATCTCAGGCCACATCAGCAACAGAGCCATTGTTGCCTGTTTAACTTGGCTGATCATGACCCAGGAGTCTGAGGAAGGTGTGGGCCATGCGGTGCATGAAAGGATACGGGGTGCGTGAGTGAGAACCCTGCTTCCCACTGCTCACAAGATCGATTCTCTTCACCTGCCCACTCTGACACTGTCAGATGACCAATCACCCACCTCCAAACTGGCGGGCCCTGCTGTGGGTCTGTGAGCACCTAGGCAGGATGACCGCTTGCTTGGGGGAGAGGTCTTGTGGGGAGGAAGGGGGCGGAGCTTAGTTAATAACCCGGCCTGCTGGTGGTCATCTCAGATACTGATAAGAGTTGGGAATTAAAAAGCAAAACAGGCGGGGGCTGCATGTCTGGGAAGATTGGCTGCTCTAAACCCGGATGGAGGTAGGGGTCTGCGCAGGTGACACTGTAGCTGAGCTTTGGAAAGAAAGAGCTAGTTATGCAAAATTCCAGAGAGAGATTCCATGAAAGGAATCCGGTAAGTGCAAAGACCCTGAGGCTAAGGATAGTCCTCTAGGCTTTCATCTCACCCACCTGAAAGACAGGGGTCTCTGTTGTTAAGAAACAAGTAAACAAGACACTTTCATTCTCTAATCTGTAATCCTCCCCTACCACCTCCCAATCCATCTAATGCCAGTTAACTCCTACTCAATTTAAATACCTCCTCCTCCTATGGTTTATAAAAATTGGTCTGTGCAAAAGGAGAAAAATAAGCCAGTAATTCTCTCTCTCTCTCTCTCTCTCTCTCTCTCTCTCTCTCTCTCTCTCTCTCTCTCTCTCTCCCAACCATTCTGAGAGTATCTGAGATACATTGTTACTATTTTAATTTTGGATCATCCTTTCAAATGATGAATGCCACCAATGGGACATAAACTCACTAGTGGCAAAATTTAAAAATTGACCTCTCTTTGCAAATCCTCCATATTTGGGGGCATGGGGTGACTTGACGGGTCTGTGCAATGCTAGTCTCGGGGCACCTGGGAATTAACTTCATTCCTTACCCTCCTTTGCTCTAGATCACCCTGGACTCTTTACACCCTTTCATCCTCTCTCTCTCTGTCTCCAGACTTTGATCTGTGGAAGGGCAAGGCCACCCTTGCCTGGCATGGTGCCAGGCCCAGAACAGGTGCTTAGAAGATAGAGATTGAATAAATGCACTGATTCATGATGTGATATAGTCACTGAGATGAACCACAGAGAATAAAAAAGCTGGTGAAGGGGAAGAGTGTGTAAAGGGAAAGCTTTTGGACCTTAACTCCAATCCTGCTTCCTGCAAGAGGCAGTGTGGTGCATGGGACTGAGAACAGCTGGTGCACTCACTAGCTGCAGCTGTAGGAGATTCCCTTAACTTCTCTGAACCTCACTTGTGAAATGGGGATGATAATGCCTTGGTCCATGATTCTTCTGAAGAACAAGAGATGTTTGCAGAAAAACAGTCTGTAAATGACAATTCTTCGTGGTTCCTGGTTCCAGGACTCTCAGTACCTAGAGTTCAATTTGTCCCTTCCAGGTCTGAACTTTCGCTTCTCGGGTGAGCCAGCGAGCTCAGCTGCTGGAGGCCTCGCAAGTTCTGAAGCACAAGGCTTGGGATCCACAGATCAATGAACAGACGACCCCCAGTAAATCACCTCCTCTGGAGCTGCCCCTCTTTGTAAGTATGTGATCTTCGGGTGCCCGTGCTTAATTATTTGCTTTTTTTAAGGACAGGCCCAGGAATTACAGTTGGGGAAGTGGGTGGGTGTGAAGAGACTGATGAAAAGGTTAGTGCACATTTTTGGTTCCCACTTCCGAGCCTACCAGAACTTTTTATTTTTGCCTACTTAATAAAAAGAGCCATGTCACATTTCTGGTGCTTGTCTGCTGGGCTCCTTTTTTTTTGAAATCAAGTCTTTCCTTGCAGCCACCCACTCCAGCCATCCCGGGACGCGGCGAGGAGCGGGGGCCGACAGGTGGAGCGGGCGCGGAGCAGGCGGGGGCTGCGGGCCGCGGGGCGCCGGGCGGGCGCGCGCCCCTCCGCTGGGCCGCCTCCTTCCCGGGCCCGCACGCCGGGGGGCGCCCCGGCCGCGCGGGAACGCGCCCGCCATCCACCCGCCCGCCGGCGGCCGGCGACGGCGCAGCGCGGCCGAGCCCCCGCCCGGGGCCGGAGGCGGGGCGGTGCGCGGGCGGGCGGGGCGGCCGCGCTGATGTAATCCGCGCCGGCGGAAGGATACGGAGCGCGGCCGCCGGCGGGGCGCTGAGGCCGGTTGCCGGGTAACGAAGCGGAGCCCGCCGCCTGCCGCCCTCCGCCGAGTGGCGCCGGGCCGCGCCGCTTTACGTAAGGCGCAGGCCAGGGCCGCCGGGCGCTCGGCAGCCGCTCGCAGCGTCGGAGCAGGAGGGCCGCGGCCGGCGCGCGCGGCCTCTCGGCAGGTACGGCGGGCGGGGGCCGCGGGCGGGCGGGCCCGAGGCTCCGGGCAGCTTCCGGCCGGCCCGCTGCGGCCTGCGACCCGGCGCCCAGGACCCGGCGGGCGGGCGGGCGCGGGGCCGTGAGTCCGCACAATGGCCGGCGGCGGCGCGGGGAGCGGGCCTGGAGGTGCTGCTGCTGCGGCCGCGCTGCCGCCCGCCCGCCGCCCGCAGCTTTGTCCTCGGGCGCGGCTGCGCGGACGGTGCGGGCCCGGGGCGCCGGGCTCCGCGCGCGGGGAGCGGGGCGTGCGGGCGCGAGGCCCGGCCGCCTGCGGTCCTGCCGGCGCCCCGAGGCCAGCGCGGCCCGGCCGGCTGCTCGCTCCGCCTTCGGGCTCCGTCCGCGCGGCGCGCCGGGGACGCGGACCCGCGTGGGGCGTGCGGGAGACCGGGGCGGGGCGCGGGCCTGCGGCTCCGGGGAGAGCGGCCCGCAACGTGCTTCCGGCCCCTGAGCGGGGCTGCCTGGTTCCTCCTTCCAGTCCTCACCTCGCTGTTCGTCTGTGCATTTTTGCGTGTTAAAAAAACCCCAAAACCCAAACTGGTGCTGCAAGGTAGGTGAGGGGCTGGGAGCAGGCAGTAGGATAAGGGGTGCGCTGTGGAGAAAAAGCAGTCGAGCCCCCTAGGTTCTCTAAACGTGCCGTATAGGATCGATGTAGAACCACCGAGTCATAGATTTTGAATTTAAGGGTAACAGTCTCCTACTCAGCATCCTGAAGGTCAAATATTCCCCTATGAGGTCTTCCCCTTCCTAAGTCGGCACGTTTGTACCATGTCTTTGTGACAAAAACGGCTTCCAGCGTCGTGCCTTTGCAAACCTGTAGGTACGCTCCTTAAGACGAATACTTAGTCCACATTCAATTGCTGTACTTGCTAAATAATTTTAATAATTAAAAAAAGTATCTTGCTGTTTCAGTTTGGACCCACGTATCACCGTTTTTATATAAGACTGTCTCATCAGTAGATGCCAGTTTGATTCCTGAAACATTGAAGAGAGGACAGAATATCATTCTTAAATATTTAAAATATTTAATTCTGTAAGAAGTGGAATTAGAGGTACTTTAAAAAAAAAAAGCAAGACTGCAGGTCTTAAGGAGGCTTACCACAAAGCAAATCTGTAGCTGTTTGAAGTGCACTTTATTTGTTACACAGTTGCACATATTTAAGAAAATTAAATGGATTTTTAGTACTGTGCTACTATTATACAGCACTCTGTGCCTTGTTTTACAGTAGCACTTATCAAAAGCAGTAGGATTGTTTTTTATTTTAATTGTGTGGAAAAGTACTGAGCTTGGGTTTTCTGCCTGCTTTAGCGGCGTCTGACCTGGAGCAGTTGGTGGCCTCTGAGCCAGTTTTCTGGTCTGCAATGTGGGAAGATGATGATGCCTGTCTCATAGGCTGATTGGGATGGTCAGCTGAAGGGCCGTGTGAAGTCATTCCATCTCGTTCCAGCGGTGCCAGCCCCTTTCAAAATACCACATTAGTGCTGGTGTGTCAAAACCTCACATTCCTTTCTTGGCTCCAGGCTTTGTTTTTAGGCTCCTCCCCGCTCCTTCCAGCCACACTGCCCGGCTTCCAGAGTCATCTTTCCAAAACACAGACCAGATCATGCGGGTCTCTGGCTCAGAAAGCTGAGACAGCTCTTTCTGTGGAGGCTGGAATCCAGGTCCACCTGCAGCACACTGAAGGCCCCTTAGGGTCTGACCCGTCATCTCTGACCTTCACCTTGTCCTCTTTGACCCCTTTGCCAGGCTGTCTGGATGGGTAGAGACCTCTCTAGCTCTCTGAGCTACTTCACCCCTTCTTTGCTTTGACTCCTTTCTCTGAGTGCAAGGCTCTTGTCTCTCACTCCTCCAGTTTTTAAAACTCACATCCGATTGTAAGTTCTCCGCGAAGCTCGTTGGAAGCCCTGTTACACGATTTCATGTCTGCAGTCATATCCTCTTTTTACATTTATTACTGCCTTCGACACATTGTACCATGTATGGTAAACGCTGACTGGTGAACACGTCATTATTTTACCCCCAACACCTTGCTCAGGGGTTTAAGCATATGGAAGTGTTCAGATATTTGCTAAGTAAGTTCAAGTGTATAATCGATTTATGGAACATATTGTTTTAATTTTTATTATTAGAGAGCATTTTCATAACATGTCAGACTACCAGCCACAACATCCAGTGTGCCTTTGCTTTGTTGAAGATAGTGAATACTGAGGATGTTTCTTTTCAGTTGTTTTGGGCCTTTCCTGCAACACCGAGGGGTGTCTCTGCAAAAAGTGCAGCCCGCCCCCTCCGCCCTTTGCATCTCAGCTGAGAGTCGGTGGCCATGCCTCATGGGGAGAGGAATCAGAGCCAGATTTTGGAATATTATGTTTGAAATAATGCACTCAGCAGATCACGTGCTTTTTATTTAAGACCTTCTTTTTCTTTGAGATTTATTGTATTCAGAGACACCTGCTTTTTAAAGAGCGTGCGACCTGGATTTGAAAGACTCAGGTGTGTGTCTTCGCGCCTCGCTCACCCTGTGGTCACTGGGCAAGTCGGCGAAGTCTCTCTCGGACTTCAGTCGCTTTCTTCTGGGAAATGAGAACAGCCTTGTCGTGCTATTTTTGCTTTGCGTGTCACTGAAGGTGGCTGTGCTTTGTG
>RJWH01009916.1:0-19620 GCA_004363575.1 Solenodon paradoxus
CTGTCAGGGCCTGGCAGAGCCGTGGGTTCATCACAGCTGCATAGTGGAGAGGCTTGCAGACAGCAGCGTATCGATCGAAAGCCATCACAGCGAGGAGAACACACTCAGTGGAGCCCAATGCCAGGGACACATAGAGCTGGACAGCACAGCCCAAGATTGTGATGGTCTTGGCTGGTCCTCTTAGGTTCCACAACAGCTGGGGGACGATGCTAGTGGTAAAGCAGATGTCAACGAGGGAGAGGTGAGTGAGGAAAAAGTACATGGGCGTTTGGAGTTTGGGGTCCATGGAGGAGATCAGAATAATGACTGTATTTCCCACAAGAGTTAGGAGATAGGATACCAAAACAACCATAAAGAGTGTCTTTTCCAGGTGGGGCTCATCAGAGAAGCCTACCAGGATAAAGTCTTCTCTGACACTGCTGTTGGTCACGCCCATTACCCTGTTCAGAATAAGGAAAATATAAGAATTAAGAAAGAGGACAGGTGTTGGTCACTAGTCACAATATCAAGCTAATAAATTATTTGATGGTGTACCCCAGTGGAGCAGTGGTTAAGTCCACCACCTCTGACTGAGTGAAGTCCACATACATCCCAAGAAGCCAGGTTTGAGTCCCAAGGCAAGGGGTTGGGGGCTAGGGAAAGGAAGTTTTTCTGAGACAGCTCTTTGAAACAATGATAAAACTTATCACAGAAACAAAGAAGGAAGAAAAGGGATATCAGAAGAGCAAAATGCATTCAGTTAATTTATATTTCCTAACAAATCATTCAACTTAAATGGTAGAAAAACACAGGAATATCAATGTCTAATCTATGTGAACAATATATGTAAATAATCTGTTAATTTTTCAGTTTGAACTTTAAGCTAGAACTTTAGAATTTTTAAAGATAGAACTTTAAGCTGGACATTTTTCTTTCAAGGGTTTTCATTATATTCATGACAGCCAGCTTTTCATGATAGAGGTCATTCTTCCATAAAATGGCAAACATTTGGTTATTGAAAGTAATAATATAAGCATTCATATTTAAATGTTTAATCACTGTGCACATATAATTTTAAAACATGTTTCTTTTGGGAATCAGTTAATTAATTTAGTCCAACTGTAGATTAATAAAAAAACATGCATTCAATGCATTCAGAGTAAACCTTCTCATCTCCTTTGGTGTGTGGTCTTGGGAAAAAGACTCTGCTGATTGTTCTCATGTATTGAGTGAAAAGGTGACCACTTCTGAATCTGAAGGAGTGAGCCATTAGGGAAAGGAGGTTCTTGGGTGGAGTGAGAGAGACGGCATTAATGTACATCAAAACCAAATCAAATTTTTACCTTCTAGAAGATTTAAGAGGTGAAGATTTTAAATGATATTTTTAAAGTCTAAACTTTTATACACACAAAAGTTTAAAATCTATTTACTATACAAAGCATATTTTCCTAGAATGTAATTGCATTCCATGTTTTGGACAAATAAACACTTTCCATATGTCATCGGCAGAAATCTCTCAGGATTTGGCACTCATTCAAAATTCTCCCTATGAATGGCAAACCCTGAAAATTTTTTATTACTTGTGAAAAGTAATCTGGGAAGTGAATATATTAAGTAATTCTTGGTGATTAATACTTATATCAATTTCACTAAATTCATGTGAAAATGCTACTTAGCAGAACTCAGTGAAAAGAAAATGAAGTCATGGGAAGGGTCACATGCATTCAACAAGACATTCAACAAGAGAAAACTAGAGAAAGAGCAACATCACAGAAAAATGAGAATATAAAAGGACTTCTAAGGAATAGACTATATATATATACATAATTTCTAATTCTGATAAATACACTGACAATTATAAACACACACACACTCTCACACACTCATACATAATCACATACATTCATAACCAGTTAGACAAACCCAAATACACACATGCATGTGTAAGTATTCTCATTTCCTCAAGAAATACACTATTGATGTCAAAGGATTAAGACAAAGTCAGACTCATAACACTCTTGCTCTGCTTTCCTTAATGCAGCCAGCTGGTTATTAATTCACCCTTCCCTGAAAAATGAGAATTTTCCTTAATGCAGCCAGCTGGTTATTAATTCACCCTTCCCTGAAAAATGAGAATTTTCCTCGTGTTTTCACTACCTACCCCAACACAGTACCTTAACAGAAATACCACGAGAGAGCAACTCATATCCACGAACTAGTCCCTTATTTATAAGAATATTTATATGAATAAATTCATATTAGACTTGTAAAGGAAACTTATTTCACAATGATGCAAAATTTAATGTCATATGTATGCCACATAATTTCCCCTTTCCTAGACGAAATTCTAGGAAAGGGGAAAATCATAGGCATGATATAGGTATAAAAACAAGGCTTCAATAGAAGTGAATAAGTGAAAAAGGAGGAAGTGCCCTATTTTTTCCTCATACACTAAGAATCTCATTTTGACATGAGAAAGAACTTTAAGTCATAGGGTTCAATTAATGTTACCTTGAAAGAAAAATCAGCACTTAAGGTCCATGGACTGTTTGTGGGGATGGTTATTTGAGGAGGAGATCCCTAATGATCATCAAGTCAGGAGAGATTTGGAGGACAGAGGACACTGAATCTGAAAAGATCTCAAGCAAACAGCTCTCCCAACTGGCAATTAGTATCAGTATCTAAAGAAGAAATGTCCCAGGGGTCTTTCTGAAGGAGCTACTTTTGTCTCTGTTCTTGCTATTGCTTAAATCTGACCAAACTACAAAGACAATTATCTTTTATTCTCATAATCTCCCAATATTGAGTTGTTTGCTCATTTTTGTCAAATTCATATTAAATTGATAACATTATAATATATGTATTTTACATATAAGAAGATATATATGTATAATTATATCCTCTGACTCATAACTTCAATTTCTTTTCATCCTAATTAAGTTTTCTGTAATGTAGTCTTTGCATCAAATCTACCTTGCAAAACTGCATGCCTGGAGGATCTCAACAGAAACTTCATCCTTAACACTTAGCAGGCACTCAAATACTGCTGGCGGTAGACAAATACATTGAATTATGTCATTAAGATCCCTGATGTTTCTTAATTTCAGAAGAACTCTTGGTTCTGTCTAGACATTTTTTTGTGTCTGTGTTGTCTCTTTCATCTTCATAGAAAACATTCAAAAAATTCTTAAATTCTCCCACCCTATGCTCCACATCCCTTCATATAGGTTATTTTCCTTCTAGCAACCAAAATAAAACAGGAACTCCAAGAGGGAAATGAAAGCCACCGTGACGTATCACTTCCCACCTGTTTGAATGGTTATTATTGAAAAGACAAGAGATCAGTGGAGTTGATGAGAATGTGATCAAAGGGAAAGCTTTATGCTTCATGGCAGTATAAATTGGCACTTATGGATAGAACAAGGAACTCCTCAAGAAAATTAAAAAATGAAGAGATAATATATGATCTAGCCACCTTAATTCTGTATATACAGCCAAAGGAATTGAAATCAAGATACTTAGATATATCTGCACATCCACTTACATTCCTGCATTACGTATTTGTTATAGCATTATCATTCACAAGATATGGTAGTAACCTAAAGGTCTGTCTATCCATGAATCAATGATAAAGGAATTATATATATAGCATATAATTATTTAAATTTATTTAAAATAATTTCATATGTATAGGTTCCCTGTTTTTTATATATATTTCAACACACCTCCACCAGATCACCAAGTTTTTTTCTCCATTATCTGGTGGGCTCCACCACTACTTAACTCTACCTGCCTGCTTTCCTTTTGGTAACCTCAGTTCTGTGGCAAATGTTTTGAGGATGGTTACATTTCATCTGTTTCTTTATTTTATCTATTCACATTCCACCTTTAAGTGAGAGCATCTGGTAGCTATCTTTCTTCTTTTAACTTGTGTCACTTAGCATAATCCCCTCTAGATCCATGCATGTTGATCCAAATGACAGGATTTCATCTCTTCTAAGTGGTGTGTAGTATTCCATTGCATATATGTACCACATCTTCTTGATCCATTCATCTGATATTGGGCAATTAGATAGTTTCCAGTTCTTTGCTATTGTGAATAGGGTTGCCATAAACATAAGAATGCATAAATCTCTGTGAATGAATGATTTTGTATCTTTTGGGTAAATACCCAAACGTGGGATGGCCAGATCATATGGGATTCCCATATTCAGCTTTTTGAGGAATCTCCATACTCTTTTACATAGAGGTTTCACCTATTTTCACTCCCACCAACAGTGTGAAAGTGTTCCCTTTTCTCCACATCCTCATTAATATTGCTGTTTCCAGGTTTTTGGACCATAGCCAGTGTCTCAATAGTAAGGTGATGTCTAATTGTTATTTTAATTTGCATTTACCTGAAAGCCAGAGAGAAGGAATATCTTTCATTTGCCTTTTGGCCCTCTGCATATCTTCTTTGGAGAAAAGTCTCTCCAATTCCTCCTCTCGTGTTTTGCTTGGATTGACTGTTTTTCTTTTGTTGAGGTTTATGTGTTTTTGTATATTTTAGATATTAAGCACTTGTCAGAAATTTAGAATGTAAATGTCTTCTAATTAGTAGGTTGCTTTTTTATTTTAGTGATGTTTTCTCTTTCTGTGAAGCTTTTAGTTTGATGTAGTCCCAGTTGTTTACTTTTATTTTTGTTGCCCATGATGCTGATGTTGAGGCCCCAAAGGTCTCTGGAAGGCTGATGTTGTAGAATGTCTTTACCATGTTATCGCCCAAGAGTTTTATGGTTTCTGGTTCTATGTCCAAGTTTCTAGTCCATTTTGAGTTAATTTTTGTGACCTGTGTTAGAGAGTGATCAAACTTCAGTCTTTTTTGTGTTGTCCTGTTATCCCAACAACATTTATTGAAATGAATTCCCTTTCTCCATCATGTGCTTTTGTTCCTTTGTCATAGATTAGCTGAATGCATGCAATTGGATCAGTTTCTGGTGATTCAGTTCTATTCAACCAGTCTGTGCCTGTGTTATTATCGGAGTAGAGCACTTTTTTAATCACTATTGCTTTGTACTATACAACTCAATGTCTGGGAGTGTAATCCTTCCATATTCATTCGTTTTCCTCATAATTGCTTTAGATATTCAAGGTGTTTTGTTTCATACAAATTTTAAGACTTTTGTTCTATTTCCAGTAAATTAGACCAAAGAATTTTAATGGGAACTACATTAAATCTGTATACTGCTTTAGGCGAATAACATTTTTGGTGATGCTGATTCATCCCAACCATGAGCAGGAGATGTCTTTCCATAACATGTATTAGCCTCTATTTCTTTTAAGAAGGATTTGTAGTTTCCATTGTACAGGTCTTTCACTTCCTTCATTAAGTATATTCCAATATATTTGATTCTTTTTACTTCTACTTTAAGCAGTGTGATTTTCTTGATTTCATTTTCTTCTAGCAAGTTGCTTACATGTAATGGATTTCTGTGCACGGATTTTGTAACCTGACACTTTATTGCATTCGTTGATTAGTTCTAGTAATTTTTACAGTTTTTAGAGTTTTCAATATATATGATCAAGTTGTCTGCAAATAATGATAGTATTACTTCCAACTTTCCAGTTAAGATCCTTTTATTTCCATTTCTTGCCTAATTGCTGTGGCTAAGACCTCAAGTACAATGTTAAAAAGCAATGGTGAGACTGGACAGCATTGCTTTGTTCCTGACCTTAGAGGAAATGCTTTCAGTTTTTTGCCATTGACTGTGATGTTGGCTGTGGGTTTGTTGTAAAGGCCTTTATTAAGTTGAGGTATGTACCTTCTATACCCATTTTATGTTGGGTTTCTTTTATCATAAATGGGTTTTGAATCTTGTCAAAAGCTTTCTCTACATATATTGATCTGATCATGTGGTTTTCTTCTTACTCTTGTTTATATGGTATATTACATTAATAGATTTACAGATGTTGAGCCATTCTTGTATCCCTGGGATTATTTCCACTTGGTCATGATGGATGATCTTTTTAATGCACTGTTGGATTCGTTTGTAATATTTTCTTGAGATTTTTTGCATCTATGTTCATTAGAAATATTGTCCTGTGATCTTTTTTTGGTAACATCTTTATCAGCTTTTGCTATCCATGTGATATTAGCCTTGTAGAATGTATTTGGGAGTGTTCCCAGTTCTTCATTATATTGAAGGAGTTTGAGAAGAACAGGTATTAATTCTTTCCTAAAGGTTTGGTAAAACTCACCAAAAAAAAAAAACATCTGGACCACGGTGTTTATTTCTAGGGAGAACTTTGATTGCATCCTCAATTTCCTTGCTTAGGATTACTCTGTTCAGGTTTTACAATTCTACCCATTTCAGTTTTGGTCAACTGTATTTTTATAGATATCTGTCGATGCCCTCAAGATTGTCTGTTTTGTTGGCATAGAGTTAGTTGTTCATAGCAGTCTCTTAGGATGTTTTGTGTTTCTTCAGTATCTGTTTTATCTCCTCTTTCATTTCTGATTTTAGTAGTTATGGGATTTCTCTCTCTTTTTTACTTTGAAAGTCTAGCCAATCATTTGTCAATTTTGTTTATTTTTTCAAAGTAAACTTTTGGTTTCATCCATCTGGATTGTCTTTTTGTTTTCTATTTCATTTCCTTCTGCTCAAAATTTGATTATTTCCTTTCTTCTAATGATTGTGTCTTTATTTGTTCTTCTTTCTCTAATTGTTTTAAATGTTGGGTTTGGTTGTTTATGTGTGACTTTTTTTGTTTCTTGAGGTAGGCCTGGATTGCAATGAGCTTCCTTATTAGTACTGCTTTCACTACATCCCACAGATTCTGGTAGCTCATGTCTTCATAATCATTTCTCTCTAAGTATTTTTGAAGTTCTTCTTAGATTTCCTCTTTTTTCCAAGAATCGTTCAGAAGCCTATTGTTTATTCTCCAATTAATTTGGTTCCTTCCAGCCCTTTGTGCTTGATTTCTAGTTTTAAGCAATTGTGGTCAGAGAAGATACTTCACATGATTTCAGTCATTTAAATTAGTTGAGATATGTCTGTGTTCTAACATATGATCTATCCTTGTGAATATTACATGTACACTTGAAAAGAAAGTGAAATCTGTAGTCATTGTGTTCAGTGTATGTTTATTAAACCTAACTGTTCCAAATGGTCATATGAAGCTGCTGTTTCCCTAATTATTTTCTGACTGGTTGATTTGTCCATTATTGTAAGAGGGGTCTTGAAGCCTCCTATGATTGTGTTGTTTTTGATGTCTCTCTTCAGTGTAATAATAGTTGCTTTATATATATATATGTGTGTGTATATATATGTATATATAATTGAAGGGATATTGCATTTTGACATTAACTTGTTTTTAGGTATACGTAATAGTATTTTTATATTTAGATATAGCATAGTAGGTTTACCAATATTCCCCCTTTTTAATCCCTTCATTTACAGTTAATTCTATTATTCCATTTCCCCACCCTTTCCCCGTCACTTTGGTAGTCTTTGATTTGCCTTTAAGAGTCCATAGTTGTTTGGAGTAGTCCTCTATTTCCACATATAATATTATTTAATTTATGACTTTCATTTGTTTTCTATCTCTATACACATCATAGGAGCTCTATCATATGATGTCAGGTTTTTTTCCTGGCTTATCCCATGAAGTATAATCCTCTCCAAGTCTATTCAGGGTGTTGGAAATGGTAGTATATCTCCTTTTTGATGACTGTATAGCATTCCATTATGTATATGTACCACATCTTCTTTATCCAGTCACCTGTTGATGGACATTTAGGCAGCTCCAGCTTTTACCTATTGTGAATAGTGCTGCAATGAACATGGGGGTGCATATATCACTTCAGATAAGCATTGTTGTGTTTTTAGGGTAAATGTCCAGTGGGGAATAACTGGATCATATGGAAATTCTATTCTCAATTCTTTGAGGACTCTTCCTACTGCTCTTCAGAATGGTTGTACCACTTTAGATTCCCACCAACAGTGAATTAGAGTTCCCTTTTCTCCACATCCTCTCCAGCACTTACTGTTTATTTTTTTGGATAATAGCCATTTTTACTGGTGTGAGGTGATATCTCATTGTTGTTTTGATTTGCTTTCCCCTGTATATAAAAGAAGCAGAACATCTTTTCATAAACCTGTTGGCCACTCATGTGTCTTCCTTGAATAGGTACGTATTAAGGTCATCATCCCATTTTTGTTGGATTCCTTGTTTCTTGTCCAATTTTATGAGTTCTTTTTCTATTTTAGTTGCTTAATATATTTTGATGCTCCTTATTTTGGTGCATTATGTCTTCTTGCTGGATTGACCCTTATTCATTAGATAATATCCAACTCTCTCATCCTTCTCTCTTTTTTGTTATACTTTTTAGTTGGAAGTCTGTTTTTATCAGATATAAGTATGGCTGTTCCTGAATTTTTGCAGTTGTCATTTGACTGTAAGTTTGTCATCCATTGACTTTGAATTTTTATTTATTTTTTGAAAGAGTTGAGTTTCCTGAATGCAGCAGGAGGTTGCTTTTGCTTTCTAATCCATTTGACCACTCTGTGTCATTTCACTGATGAGTTCAGTCCACTTTGGGTGATTATTGATATGTATCTGCTTAGTATTACTTTGTAATTTGTCTTCTGTGTGTTGTACCAGACAGTGTCTTTGTTCTTCTCTTTCTCTTCTTAAGTTAATTGGGTGTGATAGTGCTTTGATTGGTTTCCCTTTTTGTTTTATTCTTTACATTTTCCCTGGAGATGCATTTTGATGTTACCCAGAAGTTGGCATTAAGAATTTTGTTTGTTTCCTATTTTTGTTTGAAAACAGAAGTCTTCCACTCATTCTAACAATTCACATTTTTGTTCTCTCCTCCACCCACTTTGTAAATTTGATTTCTTACTGTTTTTATGTGGCATTTCTTTACACTTTATATAGCATCTTTTAGCAATTTTTGCAGAACATATTTTGTGTTGGTAAATTCCTTTAACTTTTGCTTATTGAAAAAGATTTTTATCATGTGTTCAGTTCTGAATGATAATCTTGCTCAGTAGAGTGTCCTAGGCTGAATATCCTTTTCTTTCATTCTTCTGAATATTACATGCCATTCCCTCCTGCCTGTAGAGTTTCAGCTGAGAAATCTGTTGACAATCTTATGGGGACTCGTTTGTATGTAATTGTTTTTCTCTAGATGCTTTTAAGGTTTTTTATCTTGTTTTTTGTCATTTAAATAACAATGTTTCTTGATGTCGGTCTTCTTGGGTTTTTTGGGGGGTGGTGGTGGTGACTCTTTGAGCTTCCTGGGTCTGGAGGCTTGTTTCATTCTTCAGGTTAGGGAAGTTCTCAGCTATTGTTTCTTCAAATACAATTTCTACCCCCCTTTCTCTCTCTTCTCCTTTTGGAACTCCTATAATGTGAATATTGTTTCTTTTGATGTTATCTCATAGCTTTTGAATGCTTTTATTTCTTTTCATTCTTTTATCTCTTTGCTGTTTGCTTGGGTGCATTCCTCTGCCCTATCTTCTAGCTCACTGATTCTGTTGGAGGCTTCATCTATCTTATTCTTGAGTCCCTCTATTGAATTCTTTAAGTCAGCTATTTTGTTCATTATTTCTTTGACATCTGTTTTGAGGTGCCTCATTTACTCACACTCTCTTTTTTGTCGTTCTCTTTTTCTTCCTCTATTGCTTTCTTGATTTTCATGGATATGTTTATCACTGTTGCCCTAAATTCATCCTCAGGTAGTTTGTAGATGTCTGTTGTATTCAGATTGTCTCCTGGGTTTTGAATCGGATCTGTCATTTCACGTATATGTCTCTGTGTCTTTGCTCTGTTTTACACTTTGTTTCTTTGTATTAGTTTTTCCTAACTAGGCTTTGTGTAGGGTATTGATTGTGCTGAATAAGTCTGGATTTTGATTTCAACACTGAGATACCTTGAGTTTTGTGGAATCACCACTGGTTGGATTTGTTGAGGTTCTTAGTTGGGCCTTATGCTTCTACCTGAAAGTTCAGTCTATGGAGTTGGAGTTCATATGGTGGATGCAGATCTTTCCTCCAGCCTCCCAGCTCCCACCCACAATGATCATCTTGCTGTTGCCACACAATTAGCAATCAAGCTACACCCACAATCACTTAAACCCACAAGTTGCCTTTAGTGGGTAGCACTACTGATTCCCTCTTGGAGATTCTCTTCTCCCTTTATGCCTGAGGGTAGGATTTCTGGGTGGTGGTATTTCTGGTTTACAGGATTCCTGGTGTGTGGGTCCTGAAGCTCTGGGGCAATATGATGGGAGGGATTGATTAGGTGTCAGCCATTCCCCTTATTGCCTTCTGGATATGGCAGCACCCAGCATAATTTTCTCACTGGGACTCCTGTTCAAACAACCCAGGGCACTGGTGCCCCTTCTGTCTTGTGCCTAGACCCTCTCCTCCAGTTCTGTATCCAGATTACAATGGGCAGCTCTCCACTGCTTTTGTGATTACTGGGAGGCTAGCTATTCCCACAGTTCTACTCCCTCTGCCCATCCTGAATCCCAATTCTGAGTCTTGAATGACTCTGAACTTGGATGTTTTTTCCTACCCTTTGTTGTTATGATTGCTGCTGTGTCTGTGCCTGCTTTTCCTCCGTGTTTGTTTCTGGAAAATATGTGAGTTTCTAGTTGCTCTGTGGGAGGGTTGTGAATCTAGCTCCTACCAGGTTGTCATCGTGGCCCAAAGTCTGTAGTGTATAATTTGTATATGAATAATATATAATATATAAAATGACTATATACAATTATGCTTAATTAATATGGGTCATGTAAATAATACCTTATATATAATTCAGATTTTAGATTATATGAACTTTTACATATTATTATATACTTACACTAAACAAATATAATTTTTCAGTTTTATAAAATATGGAGATTCTGTCATTTATAACATGATTGAATCTGGAGGGCATTATGCTAAGTTCAACAATCCAGGCATAGAGAGACAAATGCTACATGTGCTTAGTCATATATGAAATCTAAAATAGTTACCTGTAGAAAAACAGAGTAGAATGTTGGCCTCCAGGGATTGTGGGGCATGGAGAAATGTGAAGAAATTGGTTAAAGAACAGAAAGTTATGAAAATATAATATATAAAAGTAGGTCTACAGCTAACAACATTGTACAGTTGGAATTTGCTAAGAGGAAATATTTTAAGTGTTCCCACTTAAGGAAAGAAAAAGAAAATGGCATGGTGTGTTTTTATATTTGATGAATACTTAACTTGTATACCTACTCTTTTATTATTCATGAATGAAAGTTACCTCAATTAAAAAACAGAAAATGGATGGTAACTAGTGAGGTGATGAATATGTTAAATAGTATGATTATGGTGAATGCATAAGTTTATGAAATTATCAAGCAGTATCCCTCAAATATAGACAAAGTGTGTGTGTGTTATGTTGCTAATTAGTCATTGATTTTGGAGTGGGTATGTGCTTCAAATAAAATCAAATTGTATCAAAGACAATTCTCGATTGTTTCTTAACTGTGGAAAGGTGTTCATTCTTGCCTGCTGAGTTTGAACATAAGATGAGCAGAGTCTGAAGTTATAGTATGTATCTTGCCATATTTTAGAGCCTGCAGATGAAGAAGAGTGCAGGATAATATAGAAACAGAGAGAATCTACATTCTAGTGTCTAAAATGTTCACTCAAGCTATGCCTGAGCTCATTAGTTCTTGGACTGCTTATTTACATACATTTCCTTTTAGCATCACTTAGTCTAGGGTGGATTTTTCTGTGACTTCTTTCTAAAAGACTTGCTTGAGGTTCTTACCAATAGAGTAGAGAAGTGACAGACATGCTACCTACTGTATTATGGACTCATCAGTGTTCTGAGGACTGAGCTTTTATTTGGTCTAGAGTGCTTAACGTGTATTACTTCTGGAATATGCTGATGTATTTAAATTATGGAATAGCATTATGTAACTGCTGAGACCAATTAAAAATATCTTCCCACTGTTATGAATACAAATATCATACAGCTCACATTATCTTGGATACTGTGACTGTTCCCAATATATAGTAAAAACAGCAACAATAAAAATTAAAAACTGAAAGTTTTTTTTCTCATACATTTATTCATTAGTACATAAAAGATGTCATGGCAGTCAGAGGAAGAAGCTACATTTGGGCCATCAACACAAATTTGTGAAAGTAAAATTTTAGTTGGATGCTGAGAAGTAGATAGGGTATAAAGTTCATAAGGTTAGTAAAAGGAAAAATATTAAGAAATTATCAGGTGTTTGAATATTAATTGAGCAAGGTTGAATGAGAGTATGCTGTAGGAGATAGAGATAAATTAGATCAATATGGAAGTGAATCTGAATTTTCATAGTTTCTTTATTATGTAATTATTCACAGCCATTTAAATTAGAAGAGTAGAATCAGTTATGGAGAATAATTCCCACAGAATAATCACTGTTAGCAGGGAGAAATAAATAAAATTTGAAGAAAACAGGTTAGAAATTTTAGATATTTTATCACAGATACCAAGACTTTCAGTGCTTCAGTGATAGAAGGTCCATTCATGAGCTCCTTGGGCCAGAAGCAAATGTGTGCTATAAAATAAAGAGCATGTTATAGGACTGAGCCATTCACAGTCATTAAATTTACTCTTCAAACCAAACATGCTAACAAACCCATTTAAGTTCAGAGTCAAACATGCAAATTTTGTTAGGAGAAAGATAAAGATCATAATGAAGTCAGTGGAAGGTGAATGAGGAGGTGGAGGAAGTGGGTTAAGATAGCAACAGGGTGTAAGATTATGATTTGTCAGGAAGACCTACATATATAGGAGAATGCGCTTCTAGAGTTTAGATGAGTTAGAGGTGTTTCTCCCCAAATAGGAATATTCAGTGTAATTACCAGTTATGGAATATTCTTAAAAGTGATTAAAGATATGAAGTAAATCATCAATCAAAAATGTCTGTCAGGTTATCATGAGGTTTGGAATCACGTGTTATTGAAATAGTCTCAACTATTAGGTATGTTCTGTTGCTATATAACAGGCTTGCAGTTAAACTCAGAAGTGCTCATCACAATAGCTGAGTAAATTAGAAACTGTTCTAACCTAGTTGTACAGGCCAGAACACTGTGACTACACATAGTCTGCTCAAGGATTTAATTCTGCCCTAGTAAATTTGCTCAATAGAATTGGATTTTGAACTCAGGTGCTTTGGTTCAAACCACATTTTTTTTTAGCTCAGGCAAGACTGGCATCTAAGAAGTGAAAATGGTGCTAATACAAAGAGGTGTGAGATTTTGGTTGACCGTCATGGTTCCAATAAAGTAGGAAAAAAGTAGAATACAAAATACGAAAGGCATACCAACAATATTGAGAATGATGAAGGAAGAATGTGAAGAATTTGAGATTTTAGATGCCAAATTGTTTTTGAAAAGCATTTAATTAATCAGTATTTTATCACCTCTTTGTAGTGTGATGTGTGAGTTTTAACACTTTGCATGAATTTATCGTGTTTACTCTGAAAACCTATGAGGATTGACCACTAATTAAGGAGAGAGCACAGGTTCATATATAAAAGTATGTAGAAGATCAAAATTTCAATCCTAGGCAATCTAGCTCCAACATCTATGGGTCTAACAACCACAAAGACCCTGAGGAACTCAACAGGGCCTCAAAAATGATTGAATCCAAGGTATTGCCCAGTAAGCCTTGGGTCCATCTCAAACCAAATATATGAATTTTTAGTATTTCTTTCAACAATTAAACATTTATTGTTATTTAACACTATTTCTATTTTTTCATTTGAACAACAATTTTTCTTAATAGCATATCATGTAGTTCACACACCTGGTTTCTCATTAAAAAACACTTACGCTGTCAAGTTTTATTGTATTTGTGTCTAAGATGAATGAAGATCCTGTTTATATGTTTAATATAATTAATGTTATACCAGCAGCCTTTTTACAAAGGAAATTCTACAGTAATAACCTCACACAAATATATATTTCTGATTTTCTATTTGAGTATTAAACACCTTTTTAATTGCTTTATCATATATGGAACCAAATATGTATATTGTGTCTCAAATTACTTCCCAGTCTTATATGCTTCAGACTTTATTTTTTAAAGGAAAGATGCAGGCTGGAATGAAGGAGAGCAGAGACAAGAAAGCAAGAAGTAAGAAGAAGAAGACACATTTTGCTCATTTTATTTAATTGTTCATCTTGGTTGTTTCCCTCATCACTGAGTTGAGACTCCAGATATACTTGGACTGCATTAGGTAGACTTAACCACTAGGCCACCAGGGCATGCCTTTTCACCTTCTTAATGACATTCAGCAAGTGATTGTACAAATGTTTAGCACATACACAAATATGCTTCTTTTTCCAAACCGTATCAGTCATACTATGCAAACACAGAGAACGGTAAGCAACGTGTATCATCTACACTTGGGAGTAGCTGTTTAATGTAATGTCTGCTAAATTATTTTCTAGCACAAGAAGTCTTGTTTTTCTAACTTTTCCTTAAGAATTTTGTTTTCTTCTCAGCAGTCTGCTCAGGGCTCCTTTCACATCCTTGTTCCTCAGAGTATATATGAGGGGATTGAGGGTGGGAGTTACAACAGTATAGAAAAGAGTAAGAAACTTTCCCTGGATATGGCCGTAAGATCTCTTTGGTTGAACGTAGATGACTGAACTGGTTCCAGAGAAGAGAGACACCACTAGCAGGGGGGAACCACAGGACCTTAAGGCCTTGCGCCAGGCTTGAACGGACTGAATTTTTATCACTGCTTGCACAATGAATCCATAGGAGACCAATATCAATGACACAGGAAGAAAGAGGAGAACTAATGTGGCCACAAAAAGCTGAACCTCATTTGCATGGATGTCAACACTTGCCAACTTGACCATGGCAGGTACGTCACATAAGAAGTGAGACAGACGGTGATGACATCAAGGAAGCCGAAGGGTGATGGTTCCTTGAATGAGAGTGTTTCCCACTCCACTGAGCCATCCCATTCCTGCTAAGGCCTTGCAGAATGATGGGTGCATGACAGTCATGTAGTTGAGAGGCCTGAGACAGCTACGTACCGGTCAAATGCTGTGATTGTAAGGAGGACACATTCAGTGGAACCCAATGACAGGGACACGTAGAGTTGTATGGCGCAGCCTGTCCAGGTGATGGTCTTAGCCGGTCCCTTCAGATTCCACAGTAGCTGGGGGACAGTGCTGGTAGTGAAGCAAAGGTCAAGAAAGGAGAGATTTGTGAGGAAAAATACATACGTGTGTGGAGTTTAGAGTCCAGGCGAGAGACCAGGATGATGGCTGTGTTGCCCACAAGGGTCATAATATAGGATATCAAAACCACCACAAAAAGGATGACTTCCAACTGGGGCTGGTCTGAGAATCCAAGCAAAATAAAATACCCCCCAGATGTTTCATTGTTTGTTCCATCGACTACTAGGATAAAATAGAAAAATGGACACAGGTAATTCAATTAAGGTATTAACATTATTTCTATTTACTTGTGAGATTCAAAGTAAACTCTTACATGTCCTTTTAGGTTTACGTATTTACTTTTTAAAATTGATTTATTGATGGAATATTTCTTTATAATATCAAATAGGTATTTTTAAATAATGAAGTTGCAAAGAGAAAAAAGTTAATCATTGAAAAGGAAACACATCCAAGATAGTGGAATCCAAGAACTTGAGCTTACCTCCTCTGCACAGTCATTACACAATTGCATCTAGATACAAAGCACAGTTCTTTACAAAGATCTGGTGGGTGTTTGGGGTCCAGCATCTCCACAAGGAAAAGGGTCAGGACGGTTATTGGTGTTAGGGTGCCTCTTTCCAGTGACTGAAAGGTTTCCTGCACATTGGGTTCCCCAGAACTGAGAACTTCACCTGAAGGGGAAGTATATATATCCTTGCATGGAAATAAAGAGGCTTCCCTTTGGAGAAGAGTAGGACTCTGAGGACATAGATCTCAGGACCAACAGGGGAGTCAACTAATGACATATGCACAGACATAACTAAGGGACTTCCATTTGTTGAAAGAAAAACTTCAACAGGAGTAATAAGAAAGGATAACCCTCCAGTGAACAAAGTCATTACAGGGGTTCTCCCAGACTGTTGTAGATGTTTGGCACTGAAACAGCAACAACGTATTAGAGATAATGTCTGCACTTGGGGGCACCATATTGGTGCAGAGGTCAAAAGACCCACTTCTCCACCATCAGTAGTGCTTACTATAAGTAGTGATATAATTGTTTTCCTGGTTTAGGTACTTGTGGTACAGGGCCTCAATCACCTGGGATAACAGCAAGCAGTCATAGTCTGTAATCCTGCTACAGGCAACTGTGTGTTTTCCATCAAAGCTCAGTCACAGAGCTTCCAACTCAGTTGTGACAACTCTCTTAGAGAGTTAAGATATACTCTGCAGTCTGAAAATTTATTTTTCACCTGTCTGGAGCTGCCGCTGGACTGCCTGCGTGCCTGCAACATGAAATCCCCGGAATCTGGCAGCTTGAGCTCCTTCCCCAGGTCTATATTCTGTGACCTGAAATCTGAACATAAGTCTTTCATATCAAGACAGGTAAAGAAAGGTTTTTCAGCCTATCTGTAGAAATAAACACATCGAAAAGAAGGAGGAGGAGGAGTAAGAGGAGAAAAAAGAAGAGGAATGTACCCCAAATGATGAAGCAAAACAAAACCTTAGAGAAGAATCCTAATTCAACAGAATTCTGTTTTCAAAGCATCAGTCTTGATGATTTATATTGCATTAACACAAAAATGATTGAATAAAATAAGATCTGCAACAAAGAGACCAAATATGAGAAAATTTCAGGCAGAATTCATAAAACTAAAGAACTCAATTGCTAAATTAAAGAATACAATAGCTGAACTAGAAAACATATTAAAGAGTACCAACAGGTTTGAAGAGCTTCTAGTAAATGCAGTGAGCTAGAAGAAAATAATCAATCAGAGCAGCAAAGAGAAAAAATAATTAAAATAATTGAAGGTAGTATAAGAGACTTATCAGATAGCATAAAGAGGAGCAATATTTGTATCATAACATTTCCAGAAAAAGAGAAAAAAGAGGTAGACTCCTTTATAGAAGAAATTATAGCTGAGAACTTCTGTAGTCTTGAGAAATTGAACACACATCCAGATCTAGGAGGCTCTAAGAGTTCCAAACAAAAGATCAATCAGATACACACTGAGACACATTGCAATTAAAATTACAGAAATTCTTGATAAAGAAACTTGAAAGCAACCAGAGGAAAAATGGTCATACACATGGAAAGCACAAAAAGATTGATTGCAAATTTCTCAGCAGAATATTATCAGGTCAAAATGGAGCGGCATGGTATGCTCAAAGGGCCAAAAGAAAAGGACCTTCAACCAAGAATACACTGACTTTCTAGGTTGTCACTTAGAATTGAAAGAGTAATAAAGAGCTTTCCATAAAAAAAACAATTAAAGGCTAATGGTGGCGAAGCCAACTGGACAATGGGGAAGAGCACTGTTGACTTGGTGGAGAGCATGCTATATTGAAATATATCTAAGAAATGGGGACCCTATACATAGGAAATTATTTTAATGTGTAGAATAATTACTATAATAAAAATAAATTAATTTTCGAAAGGTAATTTTTTAAAGCAAAAAAGAAAAGCTTCCAGTTTGGGTAGCTACCAATTCTGTTAGTAGAAGTGGAAAGGAGAAAAGATAGGAATGAGGAGATGCATTTAAATATTCACTGGGAAATTAATTGAGAGATCACTGTCCATTCTAGCAGAAATTGCAATGTGAAAGTAATGGATAGTAGTGAGGTGGTGTGTCAGGAAAATAAATAGAACACGTTTCATGTCTTCTCAGACTCAAAAACAAAGTGGGTTATGAATTTATTTCTTACACTAGTTATCTAATATGGGGGTGGTATAGGGTCAGATAAAAATGAAACAATATAGAGGGAAGCAAAATAATTTTATAAAATTTTGACAACTGAAATGACCTTTTACCTAAAAAATTTTCCCCTTAAAACGAATAGAAAAAAGATATTTGTGAGACATGCATATGGAACACACAGACACAAATTCAGATTTGTACATATTTGTCCAGGCAGATGCAGAAAAAAAATTTAGATAAAAATAAGATTAACAAGGTAAAAACCCTTCTATACACCACCAATAACAGACAGACTATTGAGATTGTAAAGTCATGGAAAAGCAAAATGTGTCATTACCAATTTTACACTGATTTTCACAGTATAAAACATTCTGGAATTTAATATATTCCACCACACAACTTCAATTCCTTTTTTTTTTGTAGTATTATAATCTGTGCCCCCAAATCTTCTTCACTTGAGACAGTGTTCTGTTAATTCATCTACTCTTAGGGATAATTTGACATTTACACAAGCTTATTTATATTTCAAAAATTGTGTCATAATTGGGTTGAATAATATTGTTTTATTTAATGTTTAACTGTTGAGGAAAAATTGACAAACATAACTGAATATATTTAAAGTATATAATGTGGTGACTTACATTAATACACATTGTAGATTGATCAATATCAAGAAAATTAACATATTTATCACCTCACATAACTAGCATAGTTAACTCAGTGTGTGTGTGTGTGTGTGTGTGTGTGTGTATAGCTGTGGTTTGTGATGAGAAAGCTTAAGATCTGTTCTCAGCAACTTTCGAATATACAATACTTTATCATTAGTCATAGTCATCATGCAGTACATTAGCTTCTCAGAACTTATTCTTCATTTAACAGAAAATGTGTACCTTTTGAACTTGATCACCCTATTCTCCACTCCTACAGTCTTTAGAAACTATAATTCCTGTCTCTATAAAATCAGATTTTAAAAGAAATCAAGTTTTTATATATCAATGATACCAAATAGTATTTATATTTCTCTATCTGACTAATCTTATGAAGTATAATCCCCTCCTAATTCATATATCTTGAGAAAATGGCAGAGATTTTTCTGTCTCATACTGGAATATTTGTTTGTATATACATGACTGTATGTATAACACATTTTCTTTATCATTCATCCTCTGAAGACATTTAGTTTACTCCAGTATCTTAGCTATAAGATAAACATAGATGTGCAGATATATCTTCTAGATACTGATTTCAATTCCTCTGCATATACTCAGGAGTGGGATTGCTGATTCAGAGAGCAGTTTCATTTTGAAATTTTTGAGGAATTATATTTTTCCAGAATGATGGTATCATTTCACATTTGCAACCATAATATATAAGGATTTCCCAAATTTTAAATGATTCAATTTCCAAAGCTAAACATTTCCAATTGCCTAGCTAATGACAAATTCTCAGAGAACCTGAAATTCATGCCATATTGATTCCCATATTCTGCATATTCCTAAAGTCAGCTTAACATAAGATACTCATTTATCCTGACCTGATGTTTTAGATTTAGTCATGAAAAATCTCATTTAATTTGCTTCAACAAGTAGAGAAAAGGCAAACCTGAGGCGTTATTTCCATCAACTCTGAAGAATAACAATTTATCACATTAAACATTTCAGAATTCATCTTAAAGTTGAAATTTCAGGAGTAATCTCTCCCTAAGTGTGAATTTGTTTCCTACCTTCTATAAGCAGAAATTT
>RJWH01009917.1:0-19614 GCA_004363575.1 Solenodon paradoxus
AGTCGTAGAATGAAAATGCGTCTGCGTGGAACTCACTGTTGAAGCCCAGCTCTAGTGAGGATATTGACTCAGAGGCCGACGCCGGCACGTCTGCCCCTCGGGTCCTTCCACCCGTCACCAGCCTCCCTCGGGTGGAATGTTGTTGGGGCTCCCATCGCGTTCCGACACCCCGGAGTTCTGTTGAGTTGACCTGGAGGGGACCTGGGAGGCGCATCCTGAGACTGGCAGCATTTCTCTCCATCCCCGGTGTGGCCTGGAGGAATGTGTGGGGTGCACACGTGACCAGGCTCGGGAAAGTTCTCCAGGGAGGGGCTCTGTCTGCTGGCTTCTCGGGCTTGCAGAGCCAGTGCTGCTGCCCTCATACCCTGGGGACTCAGGCTGTGACCCAGATGATTGGCCTTTTTCCATCAACAGCTATTTCCGTAGTAACCAGTGATGACTCTGTGAAGAGAGGAGGTTACTGAGGATCCCTGTTAGGGGGAGAGCGATCTGCTACATGATTGCCATTGCTGGGGGTGGCCACATTGGTGTGCCAGGTTAGAGGGACAGCTGCCCAGGACAGACCTGTCTCCTCAGTCGTGTGCGGAAGCCCCGCTGGTGGCAGAGGGCGTTTTGTCAATTTTAAACCACCTGAAAAGAAACCGTCTTAAAAACAGCCATGTGCACAAATACTAGAAAAGAATATTGGTGTACCTCTTTGTTCATAAAAGGTCATTGAAAAGTCTGTCTCTTCCGCTTGGACATCTGATGAGTTGGAGGAGAGACTGGTGCCCCCCTCCTCGAAGGCCACGGGCGGTCTATCTGTAGGCTGGTGTCACCTTCACTGAGATGCTGCCTGTTTAACGACTACGGCACGTGGATTCAGTATAAATATTTCTTTAGTTCTCTGGCTGCCCGTATGTATTCATTTGATGACCAGCTCCGATGCCAAGCAGTCACTTGTGAACTGCTGATCCTTTGTAAAAATCTGGCTCCCCTGTCTCGGAGAATTCCCTGAGTTAACCTCCAAAAGAAGTGGGATTCAAGAAACGAAAAAAGCGAGCAGACAAGTCTCAACTCACACAACACTGGCCTGCGGCCACCAGAAGGGTGAGAGGGGAGGAAGGAGGAAGGGGGGCGGTGAAGGTAGCGGGACTGCTGGTGGGTGCCCTGTGAAAGGCAGACGAAGGTGCAGGTTCGCCATCCCAGAATGCAGGCGCTGGCGGCATTGGAAACCGCAGAAGTAAAACAGCTCTCACAAAGTGAATGACTGCTAAGTCTGCTCAGTAATTTAGGACACATTTATATGCTCACCCCTTCACTGGACACCTGTGGCTTTTAGAAAGCCGGGTAACACTGCAGAGTAATCCAATCAGTTTGTACCCACACAAGTGCTTGTAGATTTCCCTGGTCAACTAGGCACAGCCACCCTTCCCCCGAGATTGATGCATATATAATTAATTAACTAGCCTGGCCAGTTCTCCAGGAAAGGGGGCCAGGGAAGGGGGAGCTTCAGGGAGCACTTCTGTCTCTGCCCCTCACCCCTGTATGCCTGGGTCCACTTGCCGGGCCAGGCTGGCAGGATAACGTTCTCATAGTACTTATTAAAAAGGCCAGTCCAACCGACTTGACCTTTATGTGTATTGCCCTCTGCATCCGCCAAGGTTGGCGTGATTTTTCTGGAAGTTAGTCAGGAATGGTTGTCGACAAATAACTTGCCTGCCCTTCAGTGCAGGTTAGTATTCTTTCACTCCCACTTCGAGAATGGGCATGACACACTGCACACAGCGAGCATCGTTGATACTATTTTCTTAGACAAATGGTTCTAAGTGAAATCTAGAGGAAAGTTTATTCTGATAACGAAGTGACAATAATCAGGACTTGGCGAAGTCAGCCACAGCCAGGAAAAGCTGCAGCTGGAAGAAGGGTTTTCGTGGTGATTGCTTGCCGCTCCTAATCTGTCTTCCTGAAACCAGTAGCTCTGCTTCTTCCCACACAGTCCTGATGCTGTTGATTAGCCTCTTTGTATTTAGTAACAACCCCAAATAGCTCTTTATTGTTTACTCTTTTTTGTGTGTTTAGCGCTAGACGTTGAGACATTGGCAAAAGATGCAGTGAAAAAGACTCAGTCAGAGAGACAAGAATCAGCGTTCCTGCCTCCCGACGTGATGTAGAAAAGAATTCAGAAAAAACAATTTGCTCTTTAGATGTAATGTGGTTGGATTAAAAGAAGAGGAGCCACATAGACCTGCACACTTAGCAGTAACAGGTAGTTGTGATGATAAAGATGATCACAATGAAGACTTAATTTATTGAGTGGGTCACGAAACAATTTGTACAACTTGAATCGCTTTAAGAATGAAAGGGAGTGCTGTTCGGACACGAGGTGGAAGCCGGAACCACCTGTAAGGCAGTTCTGTAGGAAGAATATTGTCCGTGGCCCTGCTGCGAACATTTACAGGTAAAGAATGGATGGGGGGGCGGGTCTCCCAAATAGGCGTTTCTCTGCCAGATCACTGGCTTGATTGGTCTGTTCCTACAAGGTTCACACTAAAGTTCTAAACAGACGTTACCCACCCCTGGTGCCGACCGTGGATTGCTTTTAAAATCCTGAATATGGTATCGATTTATTTTTTTGATGGTTTACAAGTTAGAAATGATGACTTTGCAAGGCCTAGTTTAGCGTGAAGGCAGAAGAGTGATTACAGTTAAGAGAAAATGCCAGATAAGTCGTTCTTAACAACTTACACGACTTGAAGAACGGCGGGTTTTTCAGAAAGGTTTTTGCTTTTGGTGGAGTGAAATGAAGGCCCTGCTGAGAAATAACTCAGAAATCTCTGTTGATAATTGGCTCTAATTACGAGAGTAGAGATTTGGAAAATGTGCCTTGAAAACTTGCATTTCCATGCAGCTCCTACTACCATCCATTTTGAATTGTGTGTATTACATGGAACATATTTCGAATGCACACATTTTATTCGGGCATCGCTGTGATGTCGGTAGAACACGTCAGGATGCAGAAGGATGTGCAGCAGGCAGTTTGCAAGGCAGCAAGGTTGTTTGCTTCATTTTTGTTCTTGGACAAAGTATACCCACAGTGTCCATATGCAGAAAAACTAGTCCAAGAGAGATTGTTAAATTGAAAATTATTTTCTTTTAAATGGTGATAAACTGACCAGGTTTTCAGTTGATGTATATTTTATAAATATGCAGCATAAAAATTAGCCTTCCTCTTTTATAAAAGTAGTGGTCTGTGTTCTGAAGTGCCTGGTGCTTTACGTTCCAGACAGTATTTTCAGATGGTGAAATTATTCGCTGTCATCTTCTTCTCATGGTTAAAAACCAGCTTAAGTCATCATGTGTCGTTCACACCCTGCGTGGTGGTCTGTTGGGCGGTCCTCGTCATACCCCTCCAGGTTGTCACCCTCGCCTGTCAAAGCGTCTCCTCAGACGAGGTCCTCCGATTCTTCCCACACACGCGAGGTGCCAGCTGATGTGACAGTGAGAATGAGACCGCACCTCCGGGCGCATGGCCTCCACACGCGCTGCTCTGGGAGGCGGCGTTGAGCAAGGCTTGTGGCCCGCAGCACCCGTGCACACCCAGGCCCTGCCCTCCTCCTCTAGGCCGGAAGCGTCTGTGCTTTCTGAGGACCTTCAGGGCTGTCCACGCAGGGCAGTGGCCTGGCGGGCCACCCGAGGCTCAGGCGAGTGTCCTCTGCTCCCACTCACTGTGGGAGTGCACTCAGCTGAGAACGACCTTCACCCCTCCTGGCCATCTTGTCTTGTCGCCTGTTGAGCCTTATCACTGACTTTTTTAAAGTGCCTTTGAAGATCTGATTCCTAAAGCAGTTACTTTATTAGTCAAGGCTTTTGTTTGGGAGCAGTGTAAACTGTCTCGAGCCAGTTAGCAGCGTCTCAGATGGTAACAGGAGTGTAATCAGACCTCGGAAATACTTCATTCCAATGTGGATGAGAGAAAAATAAGTCCTGGCAGACGTTGAATGAAATGGCCTTATTTGAGGACCTGGTTTCTTCATACCCTTTGCTTAAAGTTGCTGTTTGCAAGAACCGGTGGATGACATTAAGTGAAGACCTACGGGACATCTGTGTCGAGAGCTGTGGAGGGTCTGAGCATTTTTACTCCAGGCTGAGAGACCAGCACGCCGCAGGTTGATGACGCTGGCTGAGGGTAGCAGACGGAGGACAGTACTCCCCGTGGTAACAGGTGGCATCACTGACTTGCTCAGGGTGACGTGTAAAGGCCGGTTGACACTTGCACAGGCGGTGGATTGCTGTACAGGAGAGGGACCCTGAACTTAGGGTACCCCCATCTTTTATGCTGGACTGAAGCACTACTGCTCCTTGTGGAGGGAGACAGCGTCTCTGACTCGGAAGTCTGGTCACTGAAAAAATGTCAGTAGCGCCTCTGCTCGCCCGGCGTATAGAGCTGTGGAAGGCTGGATTGGAAAGTATTTCATACTCTCAGTAGGACTTAGATGGTTAAGGCAGAGTTGCTAAGTATTCTCGTGGATGGTGTCTTTCTTTGGAAATACACAAAGCTGACTTTACTTGACTTTCAAGAACATATTCTTGGTTGAAGCATTTAAGCCTTTTAGTTCTGGGACAATTAGGAGGATGTGCTGCTTTCACATAGTAAAAGGTATCAGCTTCTTTTGCTGCAGAAGAGACTGTGGAGGATTGTTCCGACATACTCTGGCCATTCTACAGGCAGACCTCTGGAGAACATAACCAGGGCACTCTCTGGGGCTGTGGCATTGTGCGTTTGCATCACCATCTCTCTTTTCTGTGCCCTCGCCCCCTTGTTTCTCAACGCAGGAGACTTGTGAGGCATGGCGAGCTCTCTGCAGAGCATGGCTGGCTCTGCACACAGCCCCGTTTACAGCTGACTCGATGTGCCTGTGGTTGGCGCATCCCCGTGCTGGGCTGTGACCTCCTGCCTTACAAAGTGCCACCCTGCCCGGACAGGGAGCTGGGGGAAGGGGTCAGGGGCTGTTGGAATGGGGCAAGGCAGAATTGAAGAAAGAGCGTAGCCAACTCCTGGTGACTGTGGCATGCTCACGGTGGACGGTGGTGATGAGGGGCCCACCTGAAGAGGTGTCCGCCACCGTCAGGCACAGTTCTCCGTGATGCGAGCAGGGACAGTGGTGCCCCAGCCCTGGACAGGGAGTCAGACCCTGGCTTCTGTCTCCAGAAGGTGAGAGGACCGATATAGTGTCCTGGGGGCTCTGCACACTATGCCAGTCAGATGGCCCTGCCCACTCCCCCCTTGTGGCTGCAGGTCACTTCATTCTGTCTGTGAAGGACACTCCTGCCTTCCCAGGACTCTGCCCTGTCCTCGTTCTTCCCCATCCGCATGTCATGGCTTTAGTGTCAATTTCTGGGAGGTTTCTCTGACCCCTTACATTAGGAAATTCCTTACTAGATGTTTGGCAGTGTCGGGCCTTACCTCTAATTGAACTTGTCACTGGAATTGAGCACTTACAGTGTTGATGATATTTTAATTTCAGTTCCCCTTATAGGAGCAGGGTGCTTCATGGGGCAGGGACTGAACGTCTGTTATTCACATCTGGCCTGCAGGGCCTAAGGCATGCTGACACGTTGTAAGTGTCCAGTCATTCACGGGTGGCTTGGCCTTCGTATTTCCCTTCGTGGGGCCTGAGTCAGCCTCGAGACTCATGTGCGGGGTCTGCAGTAGAGGCCGAAGGAGGTTGCAGCTGTGGCGTCCTGGGCGGCAGAGAGGCCGTAGGGGACCGTAGGGGAGGGGCTTCCCGGGAAGGCTGCTTGTCGGGTCCTAGTGCAGGTGAAGCCGAGTGTCCTCTCCCCGGAGAGAATGCCTCTTTGATATCTGCTCTGCTGTCAAAGGGCTGTTTTCACTTACTGAAAAGTGAGCTAAAATTCCATTTCCATGTTTAAATAATGATTTTAGACAATCAGTATTCTTGTATTCTTTCAAAGAAAATCGTATCCAGGAGGAAATCTGTTGCTGCAGGGTTTTTTTTTTTTTTGAGTAATTTAAGAAGTCTTAGCTTCTTATTTGCCACATTACAAAAGTATAAGAAGTTAAAATTGTGCCTAAGCCAGTTTAAAAATAAAATTAAAACGTGCTTTTAAAAAGGATACCTGACATGGGGTCAAGTTCAGATTCATCTTGAGTGTAATACTTTGCTCAAGTAATACCTTGTAGTTGTAAAGTTTTTTAAGCATCACAACTTTGAGGGTTAAGTGGAGTGTTTATGACAACAGAACCTTTTCCTGATGGCAGAGAATAGTGGTTTAAGGTGATCCCTTACTTGGTTAAAGGGGAAAAGGTCCTCTTTATTGCTTCTCTTCATCAGATTTACGTTCAAGTTATTAATTTGTTCTGCTTATTTATTCACTCTGAATAAATTGCTCTTTTTTCTTAAGAATATAAATGTCCTGCAAATCATAAAAAAAAGCAAAAACAGAAGTGATTGAAACTCTGAGCTCAGTGATGCAGGTAGAGCAGGCGGTCACATTTACTTTGCTTTGGCAGTTTTACGTAAAACACTTTCTACTTCATCAGAAAAATAGTCCTAAAATAGCAGAAATACTGTGCCCAGCCCATGAAAGTAGCAGATAGACAGCCCAGTGTTGCTCGGCTGTTCTAAGGAGTCGTCTTAGATACCATGGTGCCTCTTGTGAGCACTTGTGTGCTTAGACCTTGATCATTTTTGTTTATAAATTTTAAGAACCATCAGTCAGCCCAGAGAGTCAGGAGAAGTAGTAAGGCGTCGTCGTTCACAGTCGTTACGATTTGGGGGAGTTTGCTGCTGTAGTCATTAGGTACCTGTTACCCCAGGTGTGCTCGTAACGTTTTTTCATGGAGTAACCATTTGGTTATTCTGTTCACCTACCCTTGGAGCTGAATTACTTACTTTCCAAATCCAAATCTGTTCTGGAAGAATGGGAGTGCACCGCATGGCGACGGCAACAGGCACGGGCTGTAACAGGCAGTGTGGGCAGCGGGCCTCCAGGCACCTCTGGGGCCCCAGCATTTCTGTGCCGTCGGAGTTCTGGGAAGGCAGCCACACTACAGCGTTCTGTTGCTATCGTCGTTAAAAATAAAAGGAAAAATAAAGTTTCATTCTTCATTTCCAGAAGCCATTTGCCACTCCCAAAAGTCTTGTGTCATCTTCATTCTCCTAGTATTCTTCAGAATCGGGCGAGCAACGTGGTTTTGTAGACTGTTTCCTGATCAGATATATTTCTGGTTTTGTACTTAATATTATGTTACTATATTCAGTGATAGTATTTTATAAATCAAAATATCATAAAGACCAAGATCTTATATTCATCTGTATGTTCTGTTGATATTCTTGGCGCCTTTATTCTTGGCATCGAAATTAATCGATTCTAAGTGGCAGTAGATTTAGCAGCTGCCCACCTGATGGTCAGCATCTCTGGGAAGGTGGAGTCCTGGAGGCACATTGGGACCCCCACCCTCCCCACGAAAGTCGGTAGTAGCTGCCAGCTGTCCTCTGCGCAGGAGGGTCCCTGCTGCAGCCCCAGCCCGGCCAGCCCTCCCTCCCTCGGCTGTGGGGCCCGAGCTGGGCATGGACGCAGGGCGGGGCCGGGCAGGGCGCACCAGCTGATGGGAGACCAGCAGTGAAACTTCCATCTTTTGTTGTTGCTTCCTTGCACCTCAGAAAACATCTGGGTCCTTTCAGTAAAAGCGAGAAATGTTAGGAGGAACTGCAGCTCTTTCTAGGATCTTGATGGATTCTTGAATATTTCCGGACTTTGATGAAAGTCCTAGAACCTGCCAATAACCGTAGATTTAAAAAACTGCTCGTGCTTCTCTTCTGGGGAGATGCATGTTTGAATTGCGTGTCTCGTTTCAAGCCAACAAAATGTCCTGTGCAAGTGTTACTGCTCCAAGTCACCCTGACCTCACACTGCCCAATATTGATCTTCAAGGCCCCCGTCTCTGCTGTCACTGCTGGGTGGCCCCGTGGGGGTCCCGGGCTGCCTACCCCTGTGGGCTTCTTGTGGAGAAGGGGAGCCACCCTTGTCTGCCAGCTCGGCCACCCCAAGGCCCGGTGGCCTCATGCTACTGTGGGTGAACTGTCCTTGTGTGATAACCACAGGTGGCGCATCATACCGGAAAGCGCCCTCAAGTACAGTGAAAAATACTGAGTGAAGTAGAAGTCGGGAGAAATGAAAGACGGAGTGTCATTTCAGACCACAGATTTGGGGGAGGAGTCGGAGACGAGGATTGTGAAGAACCCCAGCTCCCATCCAGCTATTGTTTTGGATTTTTGATGCCAAGATAACATAGTGACACGGTATAGCAGGGACACATTCTGGGTCAGGGTCCTGACTCTGACCTGGGCAGGTGACTTAGCTCTTGTCTCCTCCCCTTCCTAGTGTAAAACGGGGGTAAAAGGCCCCCCGGCAGCAGTCTGTTTGGGTGATTCATCAGTACACATTGTACGTGCCCAGAGCAGAGCCGGCGCTGCAGCAGTCTGGGTGGATTTTCGTGATGTTGTCGATGAGCCACGGTAGAAGCGTGGTGTCAGCATCTTTAGAGTAGTCACCTCCAGCCATTTCCTCCAGCTCTGTGTTTTTGTTTTTTATTGAGTTTGCATTAGTTTATAACACAATACATGTTTTAGATGAGCCGGTTCACTCGTCATTAAATATAGGAACACACACCCCGCCCAACACCAGATTTCTCATCGCCCGTCACCGCTCCCTCTTCCTCTCACACCTGCCCTTTTTATCGTATGACTGCAGTGGAGACAGCGATCAACATTTGTGGTGTGAAGGACGTGACCGAGGACTAAGGATGGTTCAGGGGTTTTGTCCTAAATGACCAGCCCTCGCCAGAAGACTCCGAAGAGCATGGCTGTGGGTAAGCTTAGCAGCAGAAGCGTCTGCTTCCTCCTGAGCTGAGCGGGTGGTTAACAGCACACGTGTCGCATGCTTCCCTGGCTGCTTTTGTGGGCTGGACGTGCTTTAGATGGTAGAACACGGGGCCCAGAGACTCAGAACCCAGCATCAGCTGGGTGAAGCCGCTACTGCTGCGGAAGGACAGGCAGGAACTGGTGTTCGTCGGCGTTTGAACGAACAGTTCAAGGCGTGCTTCATACGTTTGCTCTAAATGAAGACCTGTCTTCTGTCAAAGTCCATTGGCTAAGGCTCGAAGGTTAAAATAAGAATGGCAGAATAACCTGCCGCTGTAGTTGTAATTCACTTTCATTCATGAAAATCTGGACAGCGTGCTGTATCGTAATTCATTCATTTTTATTATCTAGTACTGTGTGGTTAAAAATATAAGAATTACTAGTATTCTAGAACCTAACAGTTTTTTCTTTTACAATGTACTGTAGAAAACAGAAGCTGCTTTTTAAAAAATAAACATGTCGCTCATTCCACCCAGATTCCTGCTATAAACTCCTGAGCACGTTGCGTTCTCTACACTGAACTTGAAGGCAGACTCTCCAGATGTTTCGCTTGCTCAGAAGTTTAACTCGACTCTCTTTCCGTGAGGCCCCAAGATCCCACTGACCGTGACGTGTCTCTAGCTGTCCCTCTAGCCTGACAGTTGGCTACCTTGTCCTGAAATTTGTCACCCTGCTTTGATGGTTTGTTTGTGTAATGTGTACATGAGCAAAGTACATTCTCAGTGTCTGGGTGAGACGGGGCCTGGAGTGTGCAGTATTTTAAAGTCACTTTATGATACGTTATTCCTATGTACCGACAGCGAAGAAAACTAAACTCTAAAATACTATGTTTTGATATACAACCCTTTAGACTTTCCTCATTCTATTTGTATTTATATCTATTTAACTATATATGAGCATATATTCATATTTTACATCTTTTTAAAGGAGCTATTTTTTAGTGCAGTTTTGTCACTAGTTTTTTTTAATCACTAATTCTCTCTCCACCAGGGAAAGTATTATGGGTATAGGTTACATATCTAAATGTAGGAGCAAGCATAAGGGAAACATCTTATTAAATATGGGCAAAGCAAGATTACTTAGATGAGATTTAAAAAAAACATGAACTACAAAAGAAAAAAATTTATAAATTGAATGTCGGTTGAAATTTTTTACTTCTTAAAATATGTCACTAGGAAAATGAAAATACTAGCCAGTGACTAGGAGAAAGTACTGATAAAGTATATATCCCATAAATGACCTGATTATATGACAGTCTTACAACTCAATCATAAAAAAAAATCAAATTGAAATATGAGCGCAATGTTTTTGAATAGTCCTTCAGTAAAGATGAGTGGAGGCAAATACATGTTTAAGAAGAGGCTCAAATCATTAGTCTCTAGGAAAATGCAAATTTGAACCACATGGAAATATCACAGCTCCTACTAGAATGACAATAATGCAAAAGATAGACACTATGAAATGTTGATGAGGATATGGAGAAACTAGAGCCCTCAACTGCCGGTGGAAACATAAAGTCATACTTTCACTCTGAAACAGAGTGTGCGATGTCTTAAAAAGTCAAACATACACTTACTGTGTGGAACCAGATTCTCCTCCTAGGAATCTGCCTCAAGAGAAATGAAGATGTGCGTCCACACAAAGTTTTATACAAATGTTCGCCAGCACTGGCCCTGGTGGCTGAAATGAAGCAGCCTCTCCGTCCACTGCTGGCGATGCGTCCACATGCTGCCCTGTTGTTGCAGACTTCTGATGCGGGCCACAGGGAGGGTGACCTTCAGCCGGGTGAAAGCGGCCGGACATAAATGTTACCTGTCGCGTGAGTCCATTGGTATGGCATCTCAGGGACAGACAGACCCGCGGAGATGGAAAGCGCATTGGTGGTGGTTTGGGCCTCGGGGCAGGAGCCCAGGCTGCCTGCAGGCACACTAGGATTCTGGAGCGCTGGGATTCCCAACCCGCCTCGACGACGGCACCACTGTAAATTTACTGGCGCTCACTGAGCGGCCCACTTAGAATTTACAAAACCTCTTTCCATTCACCGTTTCGCTTGACGCTAAGAAGTCGATGGCATCCCGTTTTCCGTGGGAGACACTGAGGGCCGACGATGGCGGCTCTCCATCTCAGCCGGAGCGGGCAGAGCGGCTGACCACGTTCACGTGCTCTGACGTCTGCTCACGAGTGAATTTTATGACCTGTACGTTTTACTTCATTAAAATACTCCAAACACATGCATGTCTTTGTGTCAGGAAGTGTAAGCTGTTATTTCTTAAATGCGTGTCGGAACATTTTAGATGCTCATAGAAAGGGGAAAGGGGTTGGACCTGCCCACCGTGCGCACCACGTCCACACTGGTCGCCTCTTGCCTGTGTTGGGTCCCCTCTGGCCCTAACCCCCAGATTATTTTGAAGCAGGTTCCAGTCATCATTCTTTCCTTCTGAGAAGGCTGTAGTGGCATCGTTCCTTGTACACGATAACTCGGGGTTCCATTGTTCCACGTGATGCGTCAGAGCCGTTGTTGGCCCTTGGTCACTTAGGGTGACCCTGACAGGTTCCTTTGGTAAGGATGTTGCCGCTGACACGCTTTCAGATACATCTTTGGGCCTGTTCTCCAGAGGGCTGTCTGCAGAGAGCTCCATGGCCTTAGAAGAACTCTGTTACTTGATGGGCTCTGCTGAGCTATTTTGTTTTCAGTTCTTCACATGTACTACAAGGACCAGAGGTTTCCCAGATTTCCCGGGGAAAGAGGCCCTTAGGTACTTTGTCCATGTGCGTAATGAAATAACCAGACTGTTCTCCTGTGTGTGCAGCTTCCTCCTTGGAAGCGAAGACAATGTCAGTGCTCATGCTGCTTTCTCTCTCACATTTGTGATTAAATTTACCAGCCTGCCCTGGTGGCTTAAAGGCCAAGTCCACCCGACATAGTCCACGTACATCCCCAGGACCTGGGTTCTTGCCCTGGGGCTGGTGAGCAACCAAGATGAACAAGTAAATAAAATGCTTCTTCCCCCCTCTCTTCCTGCCTGCTGTCTCTACTTGCTTTTATTCCTACCTGCACTTCACTTAACAAAACAAACAAAGTGCCGCTGTGCATGTTCTAGCTGAGGTCTTGAAAAATGCCTCGTCAGCCCTCAAGGCAGTCCTTTTTTAAAGTTTATTTTTCAAGGAGGAGGGAAGGCATGTGGGAATACACGCAGGTAGGCAGGCGATAGGTGGCAGGCAGGAAGGAAAAGGAGGAAGAAGCATCTTTAATTTTCATTTCTGGTAGTTCCTCCAACCCTGGGCCATGATCCCGGGTCTCAGGGCTCCCCTGGTCCATGTCCAGCACTTCCACGGAGCTGCCAGGGTGGCCTCTCGGAAAAAGTAGTATTTTAAAGTTAGTCTATAGTTCTAGGGTATCTTCATCAGGCTCAGATCTTCAAACAGAGAACCTAGGGACAGGAGCAGTGCATTGCCCCTAGCAGAGGGGTCTCCAGGGTCTCCAGGGTCCCCAGGGTGCTGGCCTCACCCTCTGCCCTGTGATGGAGCACCCTGTGTGTGGGGCATCATGTCTGAGAGCCCTGTGGTGGTGAGGGGCCCTCCGAGGTGTGGGAACAGGTGGCTACGGGGAGGATGGGTGCCAGCCTCGGGGGGGTCTAGTGGCCCCTTAGAAGAATTTTGAGAAACCTTCGAATCTAGAGGACGGGGTGGTGCTGTACAGAAGGTTGCAAGCGTGAAATGGCACGGTCATTTGGCCTGTAAGTTCTGGGCACAGTATTCTGTCCAACTGCCTCATTGGCAGATGGAGACACTGAGTCCAGGGAGGCTAGGGCTTGCCTGAACCACTGTGGACAGGACCACCCCTCCTCCCGTGGCCCTCAGGAAGCCGCTCCTGGGCGGTCGGCAGTTCTGCCCCGCGGCCTGGACTCCAGGACTGAGGCGAGCAAGTGTGGGAGTTCACTGTGCAGACTGGTTTCCCAGATCGTGGAGTCCCTTAGAAGGAGGCCAGTGTGCAGTACTTGTTTCTCGATCATCTTTCCAGCATGTTTCAAAACAATGCTGACTTGTTTCCGATTTGAGGGGCAAACCCAGAAGAAAGAGCTAACTGCCACGTTTCAATTTCGGGATGATTCAATCACCCTCATTTCTTCATCATTTATTTTAATGGCATGATTTTTAAATCATCAGGCTTATTCTGTTTAACCTTATTTTTACTGTCCAGTAGTTCTGAATTCGATCACAATTTTAATTTGAAATTAGCAAATATGAGGTGGACACCAAAGATGCAGAAGGACACAGACGTCTGCTCTGACTATCCTTCCATGGTCCCCCTCCTTCCTGAACATTCTCTTTCCATGGTCTTCCTCTTTCCCCTCCTTTAAGTTCGTCCTGAGCCTCAGGTCAGACTCGGATCTGTTCCATTGGCCTTGAGGAATTGCTCTTATTTATTGGAGCCCCCTTGTCGCCAGGCCACAGGGAATGTGCAGAGCTTCTTCGGAGAAGTCCTGTAACCTGGGAAAAGAGTCAGTTTAACTATTTTCTGACCTTTTCGCTTTTGTCTTTTTCTAACTTTCCAGTGAGAATTCTAGATTGTGATTAGACCAGCAATTGACTTTTATGACATCGACCAAAATAATTTCTACAAACAGGGAAGAATCAAAGAGAGGGAATTTTAATGTCTCAAAAAGAACCATCATCTCAAAGATTTCCTACAGAAAGTTTAGCTGTTTATGTACTAGTTTAGGCTTGCAGAGCGTTCAGTAGGACTAATTCGTAAGCACACCTGATGCAAAGCCCACGCTCTGAAACAGTTTACCACGACTGACTCTGAACGCACTGGCGGCGTGACGTGGTTATTATCACGCTTTTCCCTGCCGTAGTTACCTGTGGAGAACAGACTCCACACACGTTAAACATGCACAAGGGGGCCTGTGTAGTACATGACTGAAGGCGCAGAGTATTAGAGCAAGCACTCACTATGGACCTTTCCTCTGTGAACTTGGTTGTGTTCCTTTTGCCATATAAATTCAAGATCTGCTCTTTAGAAATTAGTAAGAACAATCTTTTTGTCACTTTTTTTCTTTTGGTTTAGATAGTTTTATGTTTAAGAAACAGAATGTGGACGTATTTTAGTATTCTGATCAGATCCGTACCATAAGGGAAAGAAATCTCAGTGGAATAAAACATGAAAGAGAAATGTAATGCATGAAAATGGCCAAACTAATCCCTCTGCCTGTGTTAAATTTCCCCGTCACCTGACTGAGAGGGTCCAAGCTGTACGACTTTACCTGTGAGTTTCTTCACTTAAAAGGCTCTGTCAGGTGCGCCTTGATGGAGCAGAGTTAGGTCAGTCGCCTCCGAAGGAGCAGGCAGCATACCCCCGGTTTGAGGCCTGCACCCTGGGGGAAGCAACCCGTGTGAACAACTACATACTGTTCTCTCTTCTGCCTGCCTGCTCACCTTCATTCCTGTCTGCGCTTCTCTTTAAAAAACACATTTAAAAAGGCTTTGTCAGCACATTGTTGAATGCTAGACACAGGGCCTGGGGTGTGCAGAGAAGACCAGTATGATTCCTGAAAATAAAACAGAATTATCATGAGACACATGGAAGGTGTTTTTGATGCCTTTTTCTCTACTGTCGAGCAGATATGCAAAAATGGAGCATTTCTGTAAGAAGCAAGTTGATGTTATCAGCATAGTCCTTAATCTGGGACCAGGAGGAAAGGGAAAAAAACCCAAAACATTCCCCCTAGTTGACTACAGCTTTACTCCTTCCTATGTTGTCTTCCTGAGATAATTCAGTATTTGAACAAGGAGTACATAGAAATCAATTACTTATTTAGGCAGAAGCCTGATTTTTCGGCTAAAAGATTGCTGTAATAGAATATTGAACTTTTAAATATTTGAATGAAAAGCAGTTTTGAATTTCTTGGTTGAAATGTTCTGCTTGCTACATACACATTTTAGTGGGGAGGACTGCTTCAAATACAAAAGCAAAGCCCACTCTGACATTGCTAAAACAAAGTCTTGACCTTGGCCCTTGGCTGAGTCCCTACTCCTTCACCTTGGAGAGACTCAGAACTCTTGGTGGGGCATGTGTCCCGGTAATTCCCGGGCACAGGCCTGCCCTTTCCCAGCCTTGCGTGCATGGTGCAGGCCCGTAGCGTGTCTTACGGCCTTTCCAGAGTGGCGGTGCTAACCCGGGCCCGTCGCAGACAGCGTCAGTTCCCTGCCGCCCGAGGAGGGAGGGGCAGGTTGGTAAGACTTGTTGGCATTATTGAAGAAAAAGGCAAGAGCTAAGTTTTCATTTTCCCGAAAGACTGGGAGAACAAAGCGGGTGGCTATTTTGACCCGGGTGCTTAAGGTCTGTAGCCAGAAAGACGGGCTTGGTATCTCGTCGCTTTGTTTTACATTCACGTGTTACCTTTGATCCACGTCGGACATTTTGAGAAAGGGACTCTGGTGACCTTCACGTGTGCAGCACTCGTTCTTGTTCATTTATTTTCTAGCAGTCGTAATGCCAAGCAGGACAGGCCGTGCTCTCTCCACGTTTGGGGAAGAACACAGCGCACGCTTCGTAAGTGATGGAGGCGAGACGCGCTGTCTGATCTGCTGGTGTAGAGCTGATTGCTTCCGATGAGGAACGGCCTGAGTGCCCCCGAGCACGACGGTGGGTGTTAGAGGGGTTCAGCACCGGTGAGAGGCCGTCCTCCTAGAGCCTCGTGCCTTTCGTGCAGTAACCTTTCCAGCACGGATGAGGGAGAGAGAGACATCTGCTTTGTGCTTCTGTCAGGCCTCGCATCAGGACAGAGGGTGCCTGTGAGTGGAATGAAGAGGCGGGACCATTCCCTCCGCCCTCCTCCTCCAGCTCCAGCTCCCTGCACCTCTGCCTCCCGCTCTCGCCTCTCTCCTCTCTTCTCCTCTCCTGCTGAAAGTTAACTGTTAACCTTGCAGTCAGCTCTGGGTGCTAGCGGAGGAGGGCGCGCTGCCTTAGCGAGCCTGGGCACCGGGCGCGCCCGCAGACGGCTGCCCTAACGCACCGTGGACTGTAGACAGTCCCAAGCCGTGCACGCCAGGTGCCCTTTCTCTGTCTGCGTAGAACCTAATGGAATGTTGTCTAAGTGTGCAAGCCACATGTAGGAAAAGGAAGTATTTCTGTTAAAGCCAAATTGAATAACTCGAGAAGACTTGACAAAGGTAAAACACTTAAGAGACAGTTGCCAAGAGGTACAGCGTGTAAATATCTGGAAGCCTTCTGCTCACATGTTTCTTCTGGCGTTTCTCTGAGCTGCTTCCATTTAAGAACACGTACCAGGGCTGGCACCTACGGTATTCGTAGAGCTTATTCAAGTAAGATGATGACGTCGTCCATCCAGGAATTCATACTCAAAGAAGGGGCCTAAGCCCGGGTCACTGGGGGACTGGGGTTCTGTTCATATTGAGCAGGTGGAGAGAAGAAAGCAGATTTAAAGTGTGTCTTTGTCATAGTTTCCTGCTTTAACTTATGTAGTTAAAAATTAACTGATCAAATGACTGGTGGTCACTTGGAGAAAGAGGGCTCGAGGGCAGTCTTGTGGAAGAGCTGGTTAATCTCGTCAGCACACAGCTTTCTGAAAAGGTTGTGTGCAGTCCCTTATGGAAGTCTGCCTCTGCTGTGCTCGCCGGAAAGTCTGGAAGTTTGCCGCTTGACTTCCTAATTATTGTTTAATGGCTGGATTAATCTGAGTTCTACATTCAGCTTGATGACGCAGGACCGCATCGATTGTCTGTGGCGTTAATGCGTGTGTTTCGGCAAGGCTGTGTTCGGTTTGTTTCTGACCCCCGGTGAAGGAAACATCTTAAGGTGATGAAACATATTCTATCTGGGATCATTTTGCCTTACTCATTGATTGCAAATCAGCAGTGATGGTGGCTTGTTTTTCCTTCTACGTTGAAAAAATATTAGCAAGTTATATATAGTAATTTAAACTTGACTGGAAGGAGGTAAAATGATGAGAAACTTATCTTTTTATATATTCGTTTTCTACCATATGTAATTAAGAAAGAAACTAGAATGTTCAGTTTAATAGTAAGGATGGGGAAGTAAATTTAAATAAGAAAAATAGCCTAGATTTTCTGCAATTGTACATTAATGAAGTTTGTCTTACTGGCTTTTAATTTTGGGATCCCAAATCGTGTTAATTATTTTAAGTTAAAAAATGTGTAACGAACGTTGGAACTGGGAAGCAGACATCTTTTAAAATACGCTGGTTAGCACAGTGCTGTACCCTGCCATGTGTCTCTGCCACCTTGCCTTCAGGAGCATTGTTTGGCAGTGGGTGTCTAACTGGTGTTTGCCCTTAATTGTGTCAGTGACAGATTTTGAGTATGAGCTTTAATGTGCCTTTTTATTTTACTACCCAACATGCTAGAGAAAAACGCTTGGCTTTCTTGGTACGACTTGGTGGCTTAGCAGTTAAGTCCACTGGCTCCCAGTGAGCGCAGTCCACGTACATCCCGGGACTCTGGTTTGCGTCCTAAGCGGGGGGCAGTGAGGACAGCCAAGATGGACAGCTCAGTAAAATAAATAAAATGGCTTGCTTTCTTTAGTCCAGGGTTCTTTACATGTGTCCTTCGAAAGTTAGTCAGTGTCTCTGAACTTTGGGTTTTTTTAATTCATAAGTGAAGAATAAATGCACTCAGGAGTCTCTGCTGCTGTGATACTCCATGATCCCATGAAGCGTGACCTCACTTGTGTGCACAAAAAGCGTAGAAATTACGAAACCGAATCTCTAGTCATCTTCTTTCTAAATAGTTTTGAGAATAGTTTTGATTTAGGATGTTGGATTCTTTTTCATGGATTTCCCTCGAGCAGGGAAGAACTCATGTCTGGATTGGTTTGAATCTCACCCTCTTCTCCGCTCAGTAGCTGTGCGACGCTGGGCAGGCATCTTGCCTTCTCTGTGCTTCAGTCGCCTCTAAGCCAGGAGTGACGAGACACCAACTTCCTAGTGAGAGAGCCTGCAGAACTCAGAGCCGCAGGGGCTTAGCAAGGTCCTCTGTTTGGAGATGTTCGCGGGTTTCTCTCGTAAGCCTTGTGGCAACAGCTCTTCTTCCCTGAGTTTGTCAGAACTGTCTGACTGCTGGATCTGCTTCGACGCTGTTCTCTTTTCTGGATTTATGAATAGGTGTGGCACCTCTAGACTTGCATTTGGCCAGTGCGCCCCCCCCCCCACTCTCTCTCTCTCTCTCTTCCTTCTTCTCCCCTTTTCTCCCCCTCCCCTTTTCTCCCCCTCCCCCTTCCCCTCCACCAGTCATCATTAGTTGAATGGACTCCTTGGCTGGCATGAGGGTCCCATAAAACCTTCCCCAGCCCACTATCCTCAAGTGCCATTGGCTCAGTTGTTAATACTATGTTAATGATTTAGAGGAGAGTTGTCTTTTCTCTGAGATGGTCATGGCACACCTGACTGAATCAATGAGAAAATGGTAAATATTGAGCATGGATTTCAAATTTAGGAACATTCTAGATGGGTGGGCCCCCTGGTGCTGCTCTGGAATCATTGGGCATTGGCCTGGGGCATGTGGTCACGGCAGTGTCTGCTCCTCAACGGGAGCAGGTTTGTGAAAGCTAATCCGAAATTATCTCCTGTTTCTTCCTCCTCATGCTAACACTGTGAGGCAGTCAAAGGTTTGGGAAGGAAGTATCTGGTCTCGGAAGTGACTGTTGTCACTGCTGCTCTGGGCACCCAGTTAGCCCTGCCCCCTCCATGCTGGCAGTCAAGGTGATGCACGCAGACTGTGGTCCTGCTGGTGCTGGGGTCACTGCCCACACTCAGCTCCAGCTCTGCATGCGCTTCGGGGTCGCAGGTGATGGCTCCCGTTGTGAAAGCAGAGGGTTTGATGATGGTGTCCCTCCCTAAGAGAGCTTCCAGATCTCAATCCTGTGGTTTCATCTCGTGAAAACGTAGTTTGCTGTCTGGACCCTGGCGGAGATGTGGAGGGCTAAGCAAAACGAGTGACTGTGGGAGCCCCTGGCAGAATCGTCCTGGCCACCTGCAGCCCACGTGAGCCTGGCCGGCCCTTGGAGCCCTGCCCGGGACAAGCCCTCCCGCTTCACGGGAGGGGAGTGATGCAGATTGCTTTGTTGCTTTCTTCTTGTCGCCCAGACATCTGGAGGAGCCTCTGGAGCTGGACATGGAGCAGCAAGCCAGCCCGCCCTGTAAGCCCTGTAGCCTTGCACCCCAGGAAAGGAGAAGCGGTTTTACTTTCAGAGCCAGGCTGCCCCTTAGGCGGCGCGTGGCGGGGGTGCCGTTCGGTCGGGTTCGCGGCACAGGAGGAAACGCGCCAGTTTCCGGGTGCTGGGCTGTGTGTGTAGCGCCCTAGAGGGGCCCATTGTTCCTGATCCGAAGGCTGTGTCTCCTCCGTTCGTGAGCTCCCTTCTCTTATTAATGTGCCGTATCGTATGCTCTCGGTCCCCTCTGGCTGTGGTCTCGGTCTGCGCTAAACAGCTGCATGCACATCCTTGGAAATATTGTTCGAGTCTCTACTCGTATCCCCGTTCTGCCTGGTGTACTTGATCTGCGTCAAGCCGGGTGCGTCCCGTGTGCCCAGTGCGCCCCGTGTGCCCAGTGCGCCCCGTGTGCCCAGTGCGCCCCGTGTGCCCAGTCCGCCCCGTGTGCCCAGTGCGCCCCGTGTGCCCAGTGCGCCCCGTGTGCCCAGTCCGCCC
>RJWH01009918.1:0-13137 GCA_004363575.1 Solenodon paradoxus
CGGGGAGGGCTCAGGTGGGGGTGGAAGCTCAGGGGGAGGAGCGGGCTCAGACCCGGGGGCAGGCTCAGAAGCTCTGAGGATCTCCACCAGCTGAGTAGGCTGAATACCGCTCTTCAGAGGACTTTAGAGATCAAGAAATCAATCCTAGGAAAGACTCACACACTCGCCCAAGATCCGGCTGCGCGGGAACGAGCGGGCCCAGAGCCACAGACGGGGTCCTGAATCAAAGACATCACGCTGAGGAGGCTGAGCCTGAGCCGGGAAGCAAAGGACCAGCGGACCGAAGAAAGAGGGGAAACCTACGGGCGGGAGCTCCTCCCTGACTCCTGATGGCATCTGTCTCTTTTTCAAGGATCCCTTTTGGCCATCGGAACATAACCGGCCTGCAGTAGGCGCAGCTGAGGCGCACACACCTCCTCTAACCCTCCGCCTCTGTCTCTGGGTCACCTCTCCTCCCAGGGCTCTAAGCAGGAGGACCGGTCACTGCTCAGAGCTCCCCTGACATCCGCAGGACGCACCCCTTGCTGGTGTCACTTCTGACATCTACGGCCTCTTTAACGCATGGTCTCAAGCACCGGGCTGTGCAAGCGAGGGTTGTGACAAGGCCCCTTTGTATTGGGCCGGGCGCAGCTCGGGGCCCTCGGGGCCCCTCGGGGAGGAGCCCACCGGCCCACACGGCACCACATGCTCTGGGAGGAACCCGCCTGGTCACAGGGAATCACAGGGAAAGAGGAGCGAAGTCCTAGGAAGAGCTGCAGCGGGACGCGGAGGCAGGGCTGCAGCGGTCTGGGTGAGGGAGGCTGGAGCGCAGCTGGAAAGAGAACCGGTGAGCCCAGTGCTGCCGGGGTGGCCACGGGTCAGCGTGGAAATGAGCACGCTGGTCTGGGACGCAGCCCAGAGAACCGAATGGAACACCAAGCTTGAGGAAGGAGCTTTGGAAGGCAGGCTGACCCCTGTGGGGAGACCACGGCAGGGCAGCACCTGGCAATTCTGGAGACGTCACAGCGGGAGGACGGATGTGCGGCCTGCCCGGGCCTGAGCCAGGGTCACCGTCCCCGAACCAGCCCGCCACGTCTGCAGGCAGCCTGAGTGCCGGCCCAGGCTCGTCTCCTCCAGCCACAGTCCGCAGCCCGCAGGGCCATCTTCCGGTCCCGTCCGTGTGCCCGCGCACCCGGCGTCCCTGCTCTGCCAGCACCCGCCGTGTTGGGTCTCGCTCGGTCACTTCCTGGCAGTGGGCAGAGGCCTGAGCTGTCACTGTCCTGTCTCTACTCGGGGAGCATGGAGAGGCTGGCATCCCCACAGCTGTGGGAACACAGGCCTGCTTGCCCTGGAGAGCCGCCCCAGAACACGGGCCTGGAGGGCGAGGGTCAAGGGTAATCGGGTGCTCAGCACTGCACCAGCCTGGGTCTCGTCAGAGCGGTGGGGCTGGTCACGGATGCAGGCCGGCCTCCAGCCGCAGTGTCTGGACAGGGCCCCGTGCTTGTATGTTTAGTGAACAAATGAGCAGAGCACTGGGGGGCCCCTGGGTATCCAGGATAAGGAATAGGCGGGTCCTCAATGAGGGGATCCCAGGGACAGGACTCCCCGAAAGCCAGGATAGAAGCCGTCCAAAGGGGCAGAACTCAGTCACATCAGGGCAGTCGATGAGCTGGACCAGTTCTGAGAGCCTCCGCCTGGAGGCCCAGGCGGCGGTGGGGCCGCTCACACGCCCGTGGCAAGCAGCCCACTGGTGGCTTATCCGCGCGCAGCCCTTCCCGCGGGTCTCCAGCGTGCCATGTGCTCAGCCCCTCGGAGTCCCTGCGAGTCCCCTTTTTGCCTCCCCCCACCCCTAAGGCCATGCCCAGCAAGCACCTTGCCACTGGACCTTGCTTTCAGGAACCGCTGCAGCGCCCGTGAAATACCTTTCAGTTGTCTGCACCTGTCTTTGCCGTGAGTTCACTTTACCACCTTCCCTTCTCCCCGATGCACTGTGTTCCCACTCGGACCATCACCTCACTGCCCCGTGTCTGTCTCCCGTCCTCGAGTCCTTGTCCTCTGCAAGCCCGAGGTCCGTCTCTAGACCCACTGCTTTGCATGCCCCAAGTCCCTTCCTCCTCTCCCCATTTAGGTGCTTCCCAGACCCCGGCTTTCATGCCACTCACCCTCGCACCCCTGTACAACCCAGGGGCCGGGGCCGGAAACGGGCTCACTTGTCTCCGGAACCATGACCCCTCTCGGTGCCTGGGGGTCGGCCTCAGCCCCCACCACCGAGACAGCCAGGGCCGCCAGCAGCAGCCCCCAGCACCCCCTCAGGCTGCCCCTCTGATCCCGCCCCGACTCCCGACGTGGCCCGGCTCCGCCACCACCATGCTCACGCTCGCCCACACGAGACTGTGCACTTAGGACCACTTCTCCGTCCACCCAGGGATCCCCGCCACTGACCACGCCCCACAAGACCCTCGCCGGCCTGGTGTGTGTCCCTGGGTCGTTCCCCACTCACCGTCATGACGCCCCGTGGAACAGGACCGCCCTCCCGCCCTCAGGTCTCGTCTCCCCTCCCTCTTGGGCGGGTTTCCTCCCCCGGCACAGGAAGCCCCACCGTGCCGTCCTCGCCCCGCGGGCTCTCTGCTCCAGTCTGCTGGCTCCTCGCAGGCCCGGCGCCATGCTGGGTCCCGTCCTGACGTCAGTCCCGCCTGACCGTCGAGGCCCCTGTGGTCGCCACTCATCCTGAGAACGGAAATGTAATCACAGGCTCTTATTAAAAATGCAAAAACCCTCACAGAGCAGTGGGACTCTGAGGACTGTCTCACAGAGTGACCCTCAGGTGTCTCAGAACAAAGACAAGCCCGATGGAAGTCTGGTCTTTCAAGCCCTCAGCCCTCTTCACCTACACAGTGTGGGTGAAACCTTCCTTGCAAACTCAGCCCACGCTGTCTCGTCACCACTGAGTGCATCCCATTCGGTTTGCGTGAACTGCTCTTCCGATGGCGACGTGGCCTGGCTTTCCGCTGCTCGCGTGCCCATGAAAGGCCCTCTGCATCTCCAGGCTCTGCCCCACCCAGCGGCCAGCTCAGGAGGCGATTGCTTGCCTTGTCCAGGAGCCGCGGTGTCCAGTTCTTCGTTTCTGTCTCCTCCTGTTGCCCTCGGCTTTCTTTTCTGTGACTTATCTTCTCATTTTGCTCGGAGGCGCATTGGTCTAAGGCATGAAACCTCTGTGTTCCTTTGCAGTTGCGCCAGCCCTGGAAATATGTCTCTGGCCGTATCAGAGGTCTGGTAGCCACGCACTGAGTGGACTTCATGTTCCAAAGGTCAGAGGGAACCACGCCACAGCCAGGGACCGAGGCCTGTTTCTGACCGGGCTCCTGCCCTGCAGCGGGCCGTGTGATGGGCTGTGACGGAGGCGGCCGGCCAGGCCCCGGGGGCAGGGAGCCTCCTCCCTGGCACCGAACCAGGCAGGCACCAGCATTGAGTCTCCGCGTTTTCAGGATGAGATGAGTGAGCCACCTGTTGACAAAGGGAGCGCTGGGCTCTGATGGCAGCATTCCCAACAGAGGGCACCTTTGAAGTCATTCACTTGTTAATCTCTTTGCTAACTGCAAGGCAAGTTAACAAAGCCCATTTCTCTGGTGATGGTTCATGTCGAGCAGAGTTTGAACAGTAAGCAAAGTGGAATCTCAGAAATGGAGGAGAAATGAGTTTCCTTCCAGCCTTTTCAAGTGGAGATGACCTTGAATGAAGACCGAGCCGGGCCGGTACCCCTGACACCAGCTCCCAGTGGTCAAGACTGAAACCCGCTGCTGGAGGAGAGGACAGAGAAACAGCGCAAAAAGCGAAGTATGTGACGGCTGCTTGATTAAAAACGCTGGTCTCTGTTTGTTGTTTTCTCCTTATTCACCTTTTCCTCTAAAAACGCATGTCCAAAAAATTATTATTTTTTCATTAGTTCTTTAGCCAACAAATCTTCTCTTCACACCCAAGGTACAGACCCAGGGGACCAGGTCATGCACGACCGTGAAGGTTCATTTCGCAGAAGAGCGACTGCTTCTGAGACCGGCGCAAAGGGAAGCTGAAATCTAACTGACGTGCACTGTGAAACACCATAGTAGGTATGATGGGCCTATTAAAGAACACGAGGGGTTTTGTTCCAACCGGGGGTCACCGATTGCATCGGGCCTGCCATGCAGCGGGGAAGGAGGAGTGTGGCCGAGGCTGCGTCTGTCAGGACACACCTGTGTGCGCCTTACGGAGCTTCTGTCCCCACAAGGAAACTGCACGAGCAAGCCCGAGGGAGCGCTCGTGGACTAACCCCCACGAAGCATGCAGCTCACAGGGACGAGCTCAGGTCAGCATGTTCGGGGACCCCAGCGTCCCCTCGTCTGCCTTGTGCTCTGGATTTTAGTGTCATGAGAAGCAACCACCAGAGCACAGACAATAAAACAGTGTTTGTTGGACAAACCTGCAGGGAGAGTGAGGCCTGAGAACTCCCCAGCTTAGTGGATGGGAAAAACGGCGTCAGGACATGGCCGGCCGGCCAGCGTCGTTGTCAGGTCCCAAGAGCCAGCAGGCGTGTGAGTCGGAGACCCTCAGAGAGGGTCCAGAGGTCCAAGCATCCCTGAAATAATCCTCTGCTTGCACTTACTTTTCTTGGAAGGAGCTTCGACCAGCTCGCCTCGGTCCCTGGGGTTTAAACACACAAAACATAACCAGCCCTGGAACATGTACACAGAACTGAGGTGACAGGGAACGGGGCGGGCGGGGCACATGGTGGCGGAGGTGGTGGACGGCAGGCTGTGTGGACACGTGTCTAAGAAATGGGGAGCCTATACACCGGAAATTATTTTGACATGTAGAATAAATACTACAATAAAAAATTAAAAAACTGTTCTCACGGCGGTGCAGCCTGAGGACGCATGTCACGGAGCGGGCGGTGGGTGAGCAGCCCCGCGTTCTGGAGCGACTGTCACTGCTCCCACAGAAGAACCCGCGGGAGTCAGCATTAGCTGTTCAGAGGAGGCCGGTTCTGGCTCTCCAGGCGTGCAAAAGCGTATTGTTAAATATTTAGCAACTCTGCAGGACTGTGCTTAACTTGAGAATCAGCCACAGTGGGGACATTTATACCAGAGAAATTGGCAAATGCCGCCCAGCAGGGCAGCCCCGCAGACAGCCTCTCCTCGGCTCACCCCCGGCTGGCTCTCTGCCCCCTTCCGTCCCTCTGTGGCGTGTTTACAGAATAAACGCCTGAGAACCTGTTCTCTTTAGAGGCTCCTCAAAGTTGTGCTCAACTCCTTGATGCAAACATAGTCCGTGGCCAGATTGTGACCCAGAGGCATCGGCAAACGTGAAGGCGGCCCATTTATGACGCATGATCCTTGGCAGCATTTTCCAATGAGCCCAGAACAGGAGCGTTACTCCAGGACGCTGCCCGTTGGTATCGGAGCAGAGAGCAGCCGCGGGCTCACTTATGTCTTCCCTCAGCATCTGTTTTTAAACCTCCCTCAGGATTTGCTGTAAGAAGACGTGCGTTTCCCGCGTCCTTCGGCTAGAGAGGGCACGTTCTGAAAACGTGGCTGCGTCCTGAATCAGCCCAGGAAGCCCGCAGGCGACAGGCGTGGTGTGCGGCCGGCAGTGGCCAGGGACGGCGCCCATCCAGCCTGTCCCGCCCCCCTGCGTCACCAGGGCACACGTGTGACAACTGCAGACGCGGTTCCAGGTCGTGTCAGGGTCAGGAAGTTTCACCGTGAAAAAGTGCCGTGTGTGTCTCTTGTAGGCTGGACCCATCAGACTGAGCAGATCATTTCAGAGGAAAATAAAACATCTTTTGAAAGATGTAAAATAACGTGCATGGCCAGGAGCCTGCGTGAATGCACAGAAAGGACGATCTGTGAGCAACAGAGGCCGTGAAGATGGTGCTGTACCACCAGCGGGGATGCCTGACCCGAATTTCATGCTTCCCGTTGGACACGCGGACCATCTGGGGAGAGGCCGGCTTCCCTGCCAGTTCATTCGCCGCAGAACTGGGCTGAGTTCTACTTGGAACTGCACACACTCAATACTAGTTCCTCCAGTTCTCACGTCCCGGAGGGACAGGCTGCGGACCCCACGGCACGGGGTACGGGGGTGACGGCGGGGAGGACGGCCAGCGGGCAGCGCGGGCCTGCAGCAGGGCCAGAGGACACTCACAGCCCCCTCACGCACACCCAGCACGGCCCCGAGCCCGACCCCTCGTGGCGAGCAAGTGCGGGACCCGCCCCGCCTAGCAGGCCATGTCCAGTAAGTGGTCGGAAGGCCAGTCTGAACCCAGGACCCTCTGACATCTGCCTGAGCCCGTGACTCCATGGATTCCACGCAGGGATCATCCGTCTCGTCTGTGTCCCCCCACATGACCTCTTCACTGCCCACCATGAAACCTCAAACGGACAGTGTGCAGGCAGTCGTCGCGGCATGGACCCCAGACCACGCCGCGTTCTGGTCCCGGAACCCGATGGCTGTGACCGGGAGCAGCTGCCTGACCTCCTGTGACCCCGCTTCTCGGGGACATGCTAATGACGTCTGCCATGTCCTTCTGGCTGAGTGATGATCGGGTGGGCTCACAAGCTGTGTGAGACCTCCCAGGACCTGCCCCATGCCGGGCAGAGCCACCCCATGCCGGGCAGAGCCACCCCATGCCGGGCAGAGCCACCCCATGCCGGGCAGAGCCACGGTAAGTGTCCGTGGGCGCAACGGAGGCATCTGCTGTCCCCTGGGTCCCTCACTGTGCCGGCGGTTTGGGGAGAAGCCTCCTCCCCAGCAGGACTCCAGTGGGAGCAGGTTCCCATGAGGACACCCAGGTCTCTGCCTCAGCTCCACCCGGAGCCACCCCACCGCTCAGGTCCGTGACTGGGGACGGCAGGGAAGCAGACGAGGTGCCTCTCTCCCTGCACTCAGCAGCGTCATGGCAGGGCCATCAGCAGCCCCTGAACGCCCCACATCTCATGTTCAGCAGGTCCACATGTCTTGGCCTGGGGCTGGAAGCGCCCAGGGTTTGGCTCACAGAATCAGAGGTGGGGCTAAGGATTCCACTGATCGTGAGAGTTCTCGCTCCCTGCAGGTGACCCGGAGGCGGGACGCGGGGCGACCCTTCCCTGGCCAGGTGGAGTGTGCAGGTCGCACCTCGCTCCCTCAGCTCCGAGTCCACCGTGCCCGTCAGGCTGCTGGGGAGCCATCCCGTGAGGCACAGCTGTCTCTGCGGGAGAGCCTGTGACAACACCCCCCGACAGGCAGGCCTGGGGCGAGGACTGGTCCCAGCAGGCCCACGTCAGCTGGCCACTGACCGGAAGGTGTCCTTTCTGCTCCTCCTGCCTCCCTGCTCCGCAGCCTCCAGAAGGGCCAAGTGCCTGGAGCTGAGCTAAAAACACAGGGATTAGAGGACAAGTATAAGTTACTCCCCAGTTCCCGGGCTCATCGACGGACATCCGCACACACGCTTCCGTTGTCCCCGACTGACTCGGGCCAACTGGGAACACAGAAGCCACTCTGCGGTCCTGTGAACTTCAGAAATGCAGAGCGAATCAGAAAATGAAGGAGACGCCACGTCAGCTCAGTGTCCCTTTGGCGGCAGAATTCACTGAGACTTGTCCCACTACTTATCATTGACGTGACCTTCCCAACAGCCCTCAGAGGTCGCACAGTCAGTGCTGAAGATGAGGCTTAATGCAGAGAGTTCTGAGAACAGACCTCCAGCTCTTAGCTGCAAACCCACAGCAGACGCTCGGTGTGACCCTCACCCAACACTCCCACACACGTCACCAGTCAGATGAAGGACAGTGCGCACGGCCGGTGTAACGCAGAAAACAAAACAGACCCTTAAAGCAGCCTGTTTCCTAAACTCGAGATACTGGTCTTTAGACTCCCCCAAAGCTGGCTGCGTGGGGAGGCTGACGTCTAACCGGCGGCGACAAAATGAGCCTTGTGTCTGTGGCAGGATAAAGTGCCCACACGTGCAGAGCTGCCTGTCAGAGGATTCACAGTGAAATTTGTGTTAAATACCTGAAATCAGACTTTGACTCAAACTGGAAACAGGTTCCTAGCTCTGGCTTCATTTTCCCCTGTCATTTTTACTTACTGAAGCTGTCACTGCCTGTGGTGTAAAGTCAAACAAGATCTGCATCCGATGAGCTAGTGCAGAAGCGGGAGAGCAAAGTCAGCTGCCCTGGGGAACAGCCGGGGCCTGTGAGGGGCGCCGCCGTGCTCGGGTCGGGCGTCAGGGACAGGGAGGGGAGGAGACCCTGAGGAAGGACGGGAGGGAAGCGCGTGACTGGACAGCAAAGGCAGAAGCGAGTCTACTAACCAGATGCGGAGAAGTCTTTGCTACAGCGCCACCCGGCAGGCCAGCAGAGGGGGCCAGGGCCAGGCCTGACCTCCAAAAGAGGCCCAGAGAGGAGCGTGAAGAAAGTGTGGTCAAGGAGACTCCCCGTCGACAGGGCCCGGGAGTTGAGGCCACGGGGACACACGTCTCCCAAGCATCCCTCGGCGCTGGGCCCTGTGATCAGTCTTTGGAAAGTTGCCACCTGTCCGAAAGTCTCCTGTCCCTCCTCCCATTCACTCATTTCCCCTAGGAGCCTTCCCATCCCATGGGCCTCCTCCCTCGAGTGACAGATTCCCTCGGGAACCGTAGGAGGCTTCTCCCGAGAAACAGCCAACGACGGAGCTGGAGGGAAAGGGACAGAAGAGGTTTGTCCTCAGACTTGGTTCATGTGACGACAGAGCCCGAGGGCTGGGCTGAGCAAGCTGGAGACCGGGGCGGGGTGTCAATTCCGTCCAAGGGCAGGGGACACCAGCGTCCCAGCCCCGCAGGCCAGCGGGCCACCTTCCCTGCTGCCCAGCCGGTTTGCTCTGCTCCTCCAGGAGACCCACTCCATTCTAGGAAGGACACATTGGCTTCAGGCGGTCTACTCATTCCGAGGGATTCAAAGTCCATCGAATCCACAAAGACCCTCACGGACACCCCTGAGCGCTGTGGGACCCTCTGGCAGCCACGGGAACCACTCTCATCTCCAGGGTCTCCGAGGGTCAGAAGTGACCCCAAAAGATTACTTCTCTCTTTGACGATCAGTACTACCCGTTGCTGACAGCGGCGCGTTGACCTGCGGGTGTGTGTCTTCATGGGAAAAGGTAGGTACTTCTGTGCGCGGACTAAGCACAGCTCTGCCCCAGGCTGCAAACGTCAAAGTCTGAAGACATGTTTGATTGTCACACGGGGGACACGCCCACCTGTGCTGAGCAGAGACCAGGGATGTCACTCGACTCTGTCCCAGACCGCTTCCCCCACGACACCGAGAAATGACCGCATCCAAGTGTCAGCACCGTTTAGAGCGAGACCTTCGAGCTGATGGACGAGAACTGAAGGTGAATTCAAGGTGGAGGGGAACGTTAGCGTGTCCCAGGAGAGTGACCTGGCAACACACAGGGACAGAGAAGGAGGTTGGAATCACACCCCCGGGGGCTCGGCCGGTCAGTACGGAGAAGTGGCCAGAACCTGCGTGGACTGTCCCCTCCCGCCGCCAGACAGCTGTGTGCTCTCCGCCCGGGCAGCAGGGGTCTGGCGAACGACCGAACGCCGTGTGAGCAGCTTTTCCAGAGAGAAGGAAGCTAACACCACGCAGCTGTTAGATCTGCCCCGGCGTGAGGCGGCGAATGTAGGGGACCCGGCCTGGCCCCACCCCGGGGTCCACGGCCTATGAGGCCCCCCGCCGCACGTGGGCTGACCGGGCCGGCCTGCTTCTAGCACGTGGAGGGACAGCCGATGGGATGTCACTCCCGAGATGAGGTTACACAATGGTTCTGGCACAGCTGTCCGAGAGCCGGCGGCCAGGCACCTGGAAGTGACTGCAGGCCCTCTGGACCCCTGACTGTGGCCTCTTGGGACACCCGAGCCAGGGCCACCAGGAAAGACACACCTAGATTCCTGACCCACAGACACAGTGCTATTTAAGCACTTCATTTTGAAGTCATCTGCTAGGTTATTGTTATCACAGAAAAACAGGAAAGTCTTGAAACTGCTCGAGAAAAGGGGGATCGTGTGTTAGAATTTCTCCACAGCTCAAGGCTGTTCAAGCTCCCCGGGGCCACCTCCCCGAGCTGAGCTGAACTGAATGTATCGGGGCCACTAGTCCAGAGCCTCACTCAGGTGTCACTCAGGACGCAGCTACGCTGGACATACGTGTGCTGATAAGACAGTTTTAATGTGGGTGCTTCCGTCTCTCTGGGCAGTACAGACACAAAAGCTACCGAAAGGAGAAAATCGCCTGCAAACTGGTTCTAATGAAACTGTTTCTGATGTGTTTGCCCAGAAGATACAGAAGACGCCCTAGAGACAGAGAAAAAAAAACGCTCTGCTACCCCCAAGTGGACAAGCTGTTTTCACAGAAACAAAGTCCAAATGGGCATCATCTTCACCAAAAAAAAATAGCATTCGGGGATGAGACCTCAGATGGGGGCTCGGAGCTGCTGAGGGCTTGACCACTGAGAACCGTCGATCTCATGGGAGCTCCGTCTTGGTCTCGTCACGCTATCACCCAGCTCGATCAGCGATCATACTGCAGGTCAGTCATCCACAAGTACCAGTGACAGGCTCCTGGGCGCCGTCCACACCGAACACAGAGACGCGTGTGGACTGACGGTGGACGGAGGAAAATACAGCAACGAACGCCACTTAAGAAGCGGAGGGAGCTGCGTTCACGTCAGAGAGGACAGCACCTCCAGGAGAGGGGGGAGTGGACTCGTCACTGCGCAGTGCAGACTCTAAGGCAATCAGTCCAAACAGCACAGTAATGGGAAGAGGGGACAAGGCGGGGTGAAGGGCGCTGGGACTCTGCGGGGGTGGTGAGACGTAGACTAGGACACAACGTCAGTGCTCAAAATGGGTGTAGCTCGTGAATGAAGAGATAATAAATACCGATGATTTTTAGAAGACGATATGCTCCATGATTCAATGCCTGGAAAATTCTAGAAAGCGTCCAGCGTGCCAGAAAGCGGAGGGAGGCTGGCGGAGGCAGGCGGAGGCGCAGAGAACCCTCGGGAGACATGCGTTGGGCCCCACCTCGGCGGCAGCGATGATTTCAGGATGTCGCGTCGATCGGATGGCGCCCTTAGATACGCGCGTTAATGAAAGTGTCTGCTAAAAATAAAATGGAAGGAGCCCTTTTGCTTCCCCTGTCAATGTGAAGGTCATGGTTTCTAGTCTGAGTAGTGGGCCTCATCCTCTGGGACCACTTAGGTGCCTGAGAAACGGGGAGGAACCTCAGCTGTGAGGAAGGAGTTCACGCACCTCTACATCCAGGGAGCGTGAGGACCTGGTGCCGGCCAGTGCTGCCCACAGTGTTTCCTGGGGAAAGGGCTCACCCCGAATTCTGACCCGCCTCCGGCCGTCACACTCCCACCCCGGCCCACCTGCCCTGCAGACCATCGCCGGGGATGGAGCAGGCGCTGGCCGGTGCCCAGAGTCGCCGGGTGAGCTGCCAACACACTTACAGCAGAAGCCAAACCCCCACGTCTGGACCCAGCAGCTCTCGGCCTCGGCCCCGTCCCACACTGTCCACCAGACAGCTGCCTGTCTGCAGCCCGTGGTCCTGCCTGCCCGGGACCCAGGATGTCGGGCGGGCCTCATGTCACTGCCCGGCCCTCTGTGAACACAGCACACAGGGGAGAATCCGCCCAAGACACCCGTCCTCTCTCCTTTCCCCGAGTGATCGTCAGTCCCGGTGGGTCCGTCGTCCACCTGGGGCTGGCCTGTCTCCCGAAAGGGTCCGGGGCAGAGACCCCATTGGTCATGATTCTGTCCCCGCACCGACCACTGCCTGAACATCAGCTCTCGGCAGCCGCTTGCTGGGGGGCTGTTCTGAGAGAGAAAACCCTTGTCCGGCTTCCTATTTCGTCCCACTTGGGCTCACACGCCCCATTCTAGGTGCGGGGGGAGCAGCATCACCACACCTACATCCACAAGAGGATGTGCTCTCGAGGGCGCACCTCACACCCCAGGAGCCGGGGGTCGGCGTGGCACCGGGTGCAGTCGGCAGAGCAGCCTTTAAATCCACGCCCTCCGACAGGCGCAGTCCACACGTGTCCTAAGGACCCAGGTCCATGTCCCAAGGCCGGGGCCTCACCAGGTTGGACAATGGAATGAAATTTAAAAACCTTCAAAGTGGCCTCTGGCCGGGGAAGGCGTACTGAGCAGATGACATTAAGCTGAATGTTGGAGACGCATAGATTTTGTTTAAAAGCAGAGGAAGGAGGAACAGCGGGAAAAATGCAGAGGAGACGGGAAAGCAGCTCCCTTCATTAGTCTGATGAATATCAATTGCTTTTCCACTCTGCCGTGACAGGCGTGCGCTAAACCCGGGGGCTGGGGCACAGTGGACCAGAAGACCACAAATCGCAGCCTCGGGCATTCAGTTTCCTGTGGGCAGAGTCAGTCAAAAGCACATTCAGCAAAGCGACAGACCACTGGCCGGGACGGGAGCGCACAGGGCCGTGCGGGAGACAGGCGCTGGGCGGGACGTCCCCACCGGGGACACCGGAGTGAGGGGAGCGGGAGCCGCTCGCAGAGAGGAGGCCCCAGCACGTGGGCTTGGTGACCTGTGGTGGACGGAGCCCGGGGACTCGTCCCAGCCTCTCTGTTGGGAGCAGCCATGTGCCTCTGTTACTGCTGACACAGGCCGACGGGGGTTGGCGGCCCCTCTGGGGTCACACCTGAGCCTCCACCCTGCGTCCCCACATCGCTCGTGATCAGAAGCCCCCAGTGACCACGGTGGACAGGGAACACAGGGACATTTCTCGCCTTTGTGCGTCTTGGGACAGCTTTCCAGGAATAGAACTGCAGGGGCCACTCAGGTCAGGCCCTGAGACGCTGAAACCTCTCCTCAGTCTCACCCCCAGTCCCCTCCCTCGGGACGTCTGCACTCCTGCTACCAGCCCTCCGGGGTGGCTGTGGGCGTCTCCCTGAGATTCGACCCAATTTCCTGATCCCCGGCAGCAACCTCTGCAAAGAGACCCTCTTTCAGAAGTCAGACCCCAACCGGTAAGGCGAGAGGACGCCGACTGAACTCCACTGCTTGCTTCCACGTCCTTTGGCTATGGCGATGCCCCTAAAGGTGACCGCTGCCCCTTGCTGAGTCTGCTTGA
>RJWH01009919.1:0-19591 GCA_004363575.1 Solenodon paradoxus
TGGATGGATGGTGGATGGATGGATGGTGGATGGATGGATGGTGGATGGATGGATGGTGGATGGATGGATGGAAATGATCCCTTACTTCAATTCTATAATAACTTCCTATTGTCTACCATATTGGGTTGAAGCCATCCTACATTGACCTAATTGACCAAATTCACATCAGAATTCAGTTTCCATTGTGGTCCAACCAATGTCCTAAGCCTCCAGGACCCGGGGATGTGTGCGGACTGCTCCCATGTGTCCTAGACTGCTAGGCCGGCAGGCACACACACCCCTGCTAAGTCCCACCTTTGGATTTGCCTCTAGGGTTCTGCTCCTGGAATGCGGGCTGTTTACCTTCTCAGACTCGCCACCCTCCGAAGCCTGGTTGAAGTCTCGCCTCTTCCAGGGAGTCCCTCTGACGAGAAGACCCTTCCTCTCCTTGAACTTGGGCAGTTTGCCATGAGTGCCACGCAGCTGGCGCCTGACAGGCAGAATGCCCAGAAGCATCACCGTTTTAAACGAAATCGGATTGTTCCGCACAGAGGCCCCTTCGTGCACAGGAACATTTTCCGTGTTTGGCAGACTCTCCCCGCACAGACCCGGCATCACCTGCTGCTGAACAAGGCAGCGGGGCTGGAGGATGGGCTGCAAACTGAGCTGGGTGTCAACTCAAGCTTCCCCTCTTGTGAGCCGTTCATTTCCCCGAGACGACATCCCTCCCTGGAAGCTGGGGTCCAGTCCCCCTGCACGCACAGCGTGAGGAGAAGAGGGGCTGAAAGGACAGAGCCGAGTGAGTCCACTCGCTGCAGTGAAGGCCACCTCTGTGCCGGCCACTCTGCACGCAGCGGGCGGGGTAATGAGGTCGCGCCTCCCTCCGAGGGCTCCTGCACCAGTAGTCGTGTTTCGATAACCCACTGGAGGTGGCTTTCAAAGTCGAGTCTTCACTTGGAAGCCTGTTCTTTCCGGGTCAGCTCCTTCGGGGCCCCGGGCGGTGTCCTCGGGAACAATATCAACACCCTGACCCCACAGGGTCCAGCGTTTCTCCAAACAACGTGTTTCTCTGATCAGCCCAGACCCTGGACGCGGCTCTGGGATGGCCCCCTGCCTGCAGCCAGCACCGGCCCTTCTGCCTTCTCCTCCTCCGGGTCCTCAGGGCTGCTGTGAGCAGCCGGCTGGCAGCGCCATCGGGGCCACTCGGGAGACTGCTGATGACGGGGAGCGCGGGGAGGACACACCTGCCCATCCCCAGGACTTGGGGGTCTCGACTTGGGGGTCTCCTTTGCAGAGGGGCTCTCTCGGGCGGCCTCCCAGCGTCGTCTGCTTCCTTTCTCTTCCTTTGTGCTCGAAGTTCGGAAGCAGTGGGCTCCACAGGCCCCTTCCCTGCTTGCTCCCCAGCAGCCGGACCGTTCCCTCCCACCGGCTGCTGCTGAAACCGCCTCTGCGCGCAGCGCTGTGCCGACTCCGAGGCCTGCCCGGCCTGCCCTCTGTCGCCCAGCTTCTATCCCGGGCTCTGCCGAGCTCCCCGCTGCCCTTCTCGGGTTCTTCCCTGCGCCCCCTCCTCTGCCGTCTGGTCCAGCGTGCCGCCCGCAGGGTCCGACCTCACTCTCTCCACCGTCCTTTCGTGGATGGGCAGAGCCTCGTTCCGGACTTGCCCCAGCCCTTCCCCAGGACTCCAGACCCCGAGCCGGCCGCCTCCTCCTCCTCAGAGGCACGTGGACTCGCGCGTGTCTGCTCAACTCGCTGCAACGCCGCCCCTAGAGTGTGTTCCCGCCGGTCTCCCAGGGCCAGGGTGGGGACCCACCGCAGCCCCCCAGCCAGTATGCCCAGTCCTGTTCGCCCGGAGACCACAGGCCCACCGGCCGCCCTCTGAGCCCCGTATGCGGCCTCACCCTCGGGCTCCTCACCTCCTCCCCGCCCCGCTGGGACACGCACTCTGAACACGACAGCTGGGTGGCTTCCAGGGTCCCCGGATAGAGTGAGGGAAAGCCCGTGTGTTTCTGCAGCCCTGTCCCTCTGTGGGACCCTCTGTGGGACCGGCCCTCCTGACTCCAGCCAGTGTCCTTCCTCCTCGTCTGCCTGGAATGTTCCTGTCCCCTCCGGGCTCAGCCTCGCCGCGGTGTGGCTTCCTGGAGCGACGTCTGCACAGCTCCACCAAGGCCAGGCTCCGGCACGAGGAGGGTCAGCTCTCACGGGTCAGCAACACCAGCAGGGACACTAAGTCCCACCTGCCAGTGCTCCTCGCAGGCCTTCCTACCCCAGGCCCGCCACACCTGCCCTGGGCTCATCCCACCCGGTCAGCTGGGATGCATGACCACGGTCCCCTGGGATCTGGCCTGCTGGGACCTGCTAGCCATTCGCCCTTTGGAGGGAAGCCCAGCAGGCCAGATCCCAGGGGACCGCGGTCATGCATCCCAGCTGACCGGGTAGGATGAGCCCAGGGACAGAGGGGAAAGCCAAGGGTTCCCCAAAGCAAAGTGTCTGGTGGAGCCCTTGCACCCCTGGAGCCCCACATCACACTGTGAGGAGAAAGGCCTCACCCCCAGTGGGAGAGCGTCCCCATGAGGGGACCCGGCGGCCCCAGGAGAGCTGTTTTGGTGCAGAACAGAGGAAAAAAGGAAGAAATAAAAACCGCCCTGAAAGGTGGGGCCCCAGAACCCCTCGGAGACAGTGGGATCCCCAGGCCAGGGAGAACCAAAGGGGGCGTCAAACTTTTCCTACAGCTGCACCCCACCCGTGAGCCCGTGTCTCGGGGACCCTGTGGTTTAGAGGAAACGAACAACTTCTCACTGTCCCCCCCACTACGGGAAGACCCCTTCTGAGACGCTGACCCTCCTGCCTCCTGCCTCCAGCCCTCCGCGCCCCATCTCCGTGCCGCGGCTCCTCTCTGGCTAAGTCCCTCACAGCCCCAAGGACGGGGCGGGGGGTCTGAGACAGGCAGGGAAGGCTGGGGGCTTTGCGGGAGCTCCCGGGGCTGCGCCAGACAGCCGGACTCTGCGACTTACGGCAGGAAGCTGGGGTCTCAGGCGCCGCTGGGGAGGACGCAGAGCGCCAGGCAGGGGCCGGCTCCGATCCTAACAAAGCCGTAGCCATCACGTTGGCTTTGAGCTGTGTGCAGGCTCGGCTGTGTCCCCAGCTCACCCAGTCCAGCAGGAGGCACAGCTGCACGTCACCGGGACCGTGGCTCGTCCCGGGTCCAAATGTCCCAGGACGCGGTCCCTGGCAGCTCCTGCACGAGCCATGGAAAGAGAAGGCGCCAGGGCAGTCATCCGTCCGCCCCAGGGCCGGGCTGCAGGCCACGCCCTGAGGCTGGCAGCTAACCCCTGGCGGGTGGGTCTGCGGAAGCGGAACGGCGGGGCGGCAGGAAGGCAGGCAGATCTGCCGCACACATGACTTGGCAACAAAACACTATTTTTACCTCTGAACACAGATGCTTGCAAACAGCGGCTCACGATGCCCTGAGCCGTCCCCCCACCCCGCCATCTAAGACCCGCGTCCGTGGTCTGAGAAGGACCTTCCTGTCCCCTGATGGGCCGGCGTGCAGGTCAGCGCCTGCCGCCCGCTGCGCCCGGGAGCTGACCCCCAGACTGTACCCACCGTAGCAACTAGGCAGCAAGTGCGGTGGCGCGGGTAATTAATTTCGTAGCAAGAGACAGCTCTGTCCCTGCAAAGACTCCCAGCGCCATCGTAGATAAAAATAAGCAAAGCTGCTTTTAGAACCGCTCGCTCCCCCTCTGACAGCCTTCAAGCGACAGCATATGATTTGGTCCCTGAGACATACAAAGTGTTTTAATTAGAGGTTGTCTAAAAATACAGAACGTTTCCACAACCACATCTGCCCTTAACTCTGCTGATGCTCCAGCAGCGTGGGGTCCCAGAGAGCCTGTCCGCGCCCCACAGAACCCAGCACCCCTCTGCTGGCTTTGCACAGCTGAGCCCTGGGACGCTGACACGGGCCCCAGGGTCGTCACAGCGCCAGACGCCGCCGTCCTTGACCCAGTGGAGGGAGACCCAGCTCAGCGACCGCACAGCGTTGGGCTGCGTGACCTGATTCCAACATCCAGACAGAAGTAACGACACGTGTCCAGTGGACCATCGGGGACCCAGCTTCTCGTCCAGGTGGATCGGCCAGTCCTGTGACCTTGAAGAGGCCCGTGAACCCCCACAGGCTCCGGTTCGTCAGCCTCTAGGAAGGGTCTCTGGAGCTCTGACGAGGCGCCCGGGACCTGCGAGGGGTTCAGGGCTGGCAGCGCCCGAGGCGCCCCGACTGCCAGCCTGCTGTCCCCGCTGGAAGCGCCTTCCTCGCGCTCGTGTCCGGCAGATGCTGGCGGATGCTGTCCCAAGAGCAGCGGACTCGGAACCTGGAACCGCGCCTTTGGAGGCTGGCGGGCATGTTCCTGCAAGTGCACTGGAAAAGGTCTGCAGATGTGCAGGGACTTTCAAAACGCGCGGATGAGCCACATCGCTTAGAGGAAACGCTGAAATGGCGCCTGTCTTGAGCGGAAAGCCGACGTCCGTAATCACCTGGTTTATCATTTCCTGTCATAAAATCAACGCAGATCTATTATAAAATTAGAATTGATCATAACTTGGGCACAGACCCCACCCACAGAGAAAGGCGAGCAGATGTCACCGGCGAAGGTCCCGTAGAGCAGGCTTTTCGTGGCTCCGTTTGGGGGAGTCAAAGTCACTCATGGAGCCACGGCCGGGGGCTCCCCGACTCCTGTTATTCAGGGTCCACTGCAGCAGAGAGGCTGCGACTCGTCGGGACGCTGGCTTGGCCCCCACCTGCTGAGTCTTGTCAGGTAACCGTGCAGCCCGCTGGGCCTCAGCTTCCCCTGCAGTGAACGTGCCCCGAGCGTCCACCTGCTGGGCGTGTCAAGACGAGTTGAATCAGTTAATGTCTGTGCAGCATGTGTGTGGATGTCCAGCCAGGTGCTCACGATTCAGCGTGACCCTGGGCCAGGCGGGGGTGTGAGACACTAGCGGTCAGGAAAGAGAATGTCTCCCGACAGGGGCTGCGTCCCGAGGTGTCTCTGGAGCCGCCACCGGTGGACAGAGAAGCGTCGCGGGGCATCCTGAATGGCCAGGCCACCAGAGGACAGAGCCCCGCACTCGGGACACTCGGTGACAGGTAGATGTCATTCCTGTGTCCCTCAGCAACCTGACACATTGCCCAGAAGAGCCAGCAGGTCAGACCCCACGTGGACGGCGTGCGGGAGTGCGAGCGGGCCCACTACCCAGTGAGCCCCCACGACGAGGGTCTGCTCAAGGCTCCGTGGGCAGCACAGGAGTTCCGCTCAGAGATCACAGGTCCAAGGGCTCTGCACCCGGGAGCTCCCCTACGCGTCTCCCAGAGACGAGCCCTCTGCCCGTCCGACTGTCAGAACGCGGGGAGTGAGGCGCGGTGCTGGCTGGGACGTGCGGTGGATGGGGCTGCGCAGAGGCTGCCTGGGACGGAGCCGATGGGGAAGGGAAGGGGAGGACAGAGCGGGATGGGGTGGTGAGGCGTCTGGCTGGGCTGTTGTGGGGGAGCAGGTGCGACCCACGAGGGGAGACGCCACTGGGGGCCTTGGAGAGACACGGAGGAGGGATTCAGAAGCGTGGCTCCGGCTGAGACTTTCAAAGAGACTAAGTGGCAGTGGTTTCAACTCTAGTATCTGAGGGACATTAATTCTCTTAACTGATTCCGCGCAGAATCTTGTGGGGCCCCGTTAGATGTGCAAAATGCTGGGGATGCCTGCAGTCAGCTCTGGGGTACACCAGTCTGATACAATACTCAGAACTGGGGTGCATACAAGAGTGTGTGCCCCACCCAAGAAAACTGCCACCTTGTCCCCGGGCCAGCAGGACCAGGAGCTGCTGGCAGGCAGCAGGTGCAGGGACGGCCAGCAGGTGAGGCCGGGGCCCCTGGGTGCAGAAGGAGGGCGTCCAGCCAGTGCACGTGGGTCCGGCTGGCCGGCTGTCTGCTTCCCCGCCTTGGAGCTCTCTTGTTCCCCTAGGCCAGGGCAACATACGCATCCGAATTCTTCAGCCACAGGACGATGTCACTTACCAGACACGAGAGCACCGTTAACGCAAAGCTAACTGGGAGGAGGGGCGCAGGGACACAGGCACCTTGACCGGGGGCTAGTGAGCACCCCCTGCCCCTTCTCCCGCCCCCTCCTCCTCCGTCAGCCCCCAGAGCCGCTGAGACCCCGTCTTCTCCAGCCGATGCAGGGAACACGTGCTCCCTGCTGACACAGCAGCAGTGCTGTCCAGGCTGGTCAAACCCCGGGTCAGAAACATTCCCCAGTGGCCTTGTCCGTCCCTGGGGGCATCCTCGCTGCCACACTGCCCTTGGTGGCTGCCCCGCACCGACCGTGCCAGCGCCTCCTCCCTCCGCCCTGCAGCGCTCCGCAGACACACCCGTTTCGTCTCCCGCAGGGACTCACTCCAGGCGTCCACTGTATCCCCCGCCCCCCGGCACCAAGGCCCACGGCCACCAGAATGCCGGTCCTTCTCGGCCTCGAAAGAGCCCTCTGAGCGTGGACTGGAGCTGCCCAGCGCCCGGTGACGCTGCCTTCTCAGCACGGTGAGCGTCCTGCCTGCCCTGCCACGGTGGTCCCGTCCGACTTCCCTCCCCCGCAAACAGAAGAATGAGCGCAAGGACCCCTACATGCCTTCTCCCAGGCCACAAGCACAGCGACGCCCATAAATCTCTGACTTCTTGCAAGATTTCTAAGGCTGGTGTTTCGTGACAGCCGCTGTACCGGCAAGGAAACAGCTGCGGAGCCGGTCACTCTGCTCCGTTGTGAGCGGCGGCCCCGCTGTCCACAGAACTGAAGGTCGGAAGCCAATGAGCCGTCAGTGGCATCCCCTGTCCACAAGGTCCCAGTCAGCGCCTCACCCAGTCTGCCGTCACTGGCCGAGGCGACATTCACTCCCTGCTGGCGCTGCGCTCTGACCGCCCCTCGCGTCCGTCTTCGGGACCTGCCTCCCTCACGTGCGCTCTCGTGTGTGATAAACGCACCTGTGTCCCTTCTTGTTCCGGCTCCGTCCACACTTATTTCTTACGCCCTCAGTCCACCTAGTTTTACCTACTCATTCTTCAGATCTCAGACCAATCGACTGTCTCAGAGAAAGCTCCCTGCCCTAAAATGGTGCGTTCTTTTCTTCACTACTGTCACCTTCACAGGAGTTCTGCTACTTGATTACATTAGTTTCCCTTGCTGCTTGGTAAGTTTCTTGAAGGTGACACCCATGTCTGTTTTGTTCACTATTAGATCTTTTAACCAGCACAAAGCCTGACAAATAATGAGAATCGACTTACGTCAATGGACGATGAATAGATGATGGGTAGATGGATGGATAAATGATGGGTGGATGGACAGTTAACTGGATAGATGGATGGAGAGATGGATGGATGGATAATGTATATATGTATGTATCATGTATGTATGGATGGATGAATAAATGAATGATAAATGGGTAGATGGATAGATGGATAGATGGATGCATGAACACATGGATGGATGGATGAATGGATAGATGGATAGATGGATGGATGGATAGATGGATGGATGGCTGATGGATGGATGGGTGGACCAATGGACAGATAGTTGGATGGGTAGATGAGTGATGAATGGATGGATGGATGAATGAGTGGATGGGTGATGGATTGATGGATGGAGGTACAGATAAGTGGATAGATGGATGGATGGATAGGTGGACAAATGGATGAATAGATGGATAATGTATATATGCATGTATCATGTATGTATGAATGGATGAACAAATGCATGATGGACAGGTAGATGGCTGGATGGACACATGAATGGATGGATAATGATATGTGTGCATCATATGCGTATCATGTATGTATGAATGGGTGGGTGGATAAATGATGAATGGGTGGGTGGAGAGGGTGGAAGGTTGAATGAAGAGGGTCAGTCAGATGCTGGACCTACCTATCCTGTTATCCTCCTCCACATTCATCTACCAGATGATCTTTTCTTCTCTCTGCACACTCAGCCATGTTCCAGTGTGCTGCGTGGGTGGCGAGCATCTGAAGTCAAGTGATTTCTATAAACCTAAAACGCGGCCACCTGCCAGACTCGTGACAGCGACAGATAAAATGGGAGATAAAATGTTTCTAATCACAGCAGGAGGCAGTGCAAGGCGCTCCGGCCTGCTGTGGGGACACGTGTTCCTTGTCACAGCCCATCACACGTTAGCCACCGAGCCCCGTCGGCTTTGTTCGCTCCTCCGACTGCTATTTAAAAAGAAAAAAGAAAAAAACGAGAGCGGTGCTATGATGCGGTTCAGGTCTCATCAGCCTTATTTGCTTCTTCTTGAGTTGTAGGTTCTTTCCATGTTGGAAGTTGAGTTCTTCACACAGGGCTCCACATAGGAAACTTTTGCCTTTTGTAGGTGGGTGTCGACTTGATACAAGAAACAAGTGTGGCTCTTAAGTGTCGCCTGGCATGTGGCTGCCCTTGACAACGGCCCTGGGAATGCTCTGCTCCTTTTCTTCACAGCAGCTGCTGATCTGCAGCCCAGTCGACGCTAACCGCGGCTGGAAGCAGCCTGCTTGTTTCAGAGCTGCAGTTGTGAATGTCTCCTTGTCATGAACGCTGCCAGTAAAGTTGCCGGACGCACTGACCGCTGCGCAGTCTGTGTCCGTCGACAAACCCCGTTTGCTTTAGAAACGTCAGGTGCCAGCTTCTCCTTATGAGTCTCTGGACTTTTCAAAATTCTATTGATGCTCATTTGAGAAATGGCGCCTGAAAGGGCAGGCCGGCCAGCTAGAGCCCTGAGTTAAGTCTAATTCAGGCAAGTGTGGTGGGACGAGGGGGCCAGGCCCCAGCACGGCCTTCACGCCTGAAGTGGAAACAAACAGGAGGCTTTGGCTCAGACCAAACGCCCGGGCAGCAAGAAGCTGGGATTAAAGGGTATGGAGGCCGGGAGGGAGCCTGACAACAACGCCCCTTTAGAGACGCACACCTGGATGCCCCTAGTCCAGATGCGCGTGATTCCGCTGCTCCGGAGGCGGCGGGTTGGGGAGACCCAGCTGGGCCAGAGCTCGCGGGCTGTGCTCTCAGACTCGGCCCCCTCGGTGCACGGGACGCAGCGCACGTGGGGGCTATGAGCGTTCGCTCCGCAGGCACAGCTTTCAAGACCTGTCTGGAAGCGTTTTCATCCCAAAGGCAAGCAAGGGCTTCCATGCGAGGGGAAGGAGGGTGGAGACGCAGGTGGAACCACACCTGTTTGGGTTCAGTGGGCTTGCAGATCGGGAGCTGCTTTAAATGCTTTTCAAATAATCGTTGAATTTTCGCTTTTAAAAAAAAGTAAATCGAAACACGTGCTCCTCAAGCAGGTGACAATGTGAAGCAACAGATCACAGGGGAGTGCACGGCGGGGATGGAGACGGGAAAAGGAGATCCTGCCGGGACACGGCTGATGGACCGCGCACGGCGGGGAGGAAGTAAAGCAGGAAAAAAGTGGTGACCGAGGACTGTGACACTGGGGACAGCCCAGGCGCCAGCTTCTGGACGCACAGAAATCCAGGAAAACCGTCTGCGAGAAATGAACACCATCAAAGGTCTCATTTTTTTTCCATTTCAATTGTAAAACAGAGCACATGCTATGTCATTAGAATTTCCCCAGAAGAAGAAACTGGAATAAGGGACAACACCAAAAATATACCCATGGATAGAATTGCAGAGAATTCTACAAAAAACCGAGCAGCCTTGAGTCTACCAGCTGGAAAGGCTCATGTCCCTGGTGGGGTCGTGAACTTGGGCTCAGCATCTAGTGAATCACTTGGTGTGAGAGAAAAATAATGATTAAAGAAGCTCAAGTCGCTTAGAGAAAATGGGGTGAAGGGTCAGGTGGCTGCAGCGATGCTCCCCTGCAGGAGAACAAGGCTTCCAAAGCCCTGAGGATCGAATGGGACTCGGGTCTGGGTCTTAGAGTCGGCTCACTTGCTCCTGGGAGACAGGAAGCAGGAGCAGCTGTGAGGTGAGCTGAGACGACAGAAGAAAGGATAAAGCTGGTGGCGCCTAAATGGCTGCAAACAGCTACAACTTGACCGTGTAAAACAAGCAACGAGACTGGGAAGGGAGCGAGGGAGGAGGCAGAGAATCTCCTCAGCAGCTGTGAGTTAAAAGTGGAGAAATAGTGGTGCTAGGGTGCCCGACTCCGCAAGACGATGGAAGGACACACGAAGAAAGGGATGCGACCCACCGTGACTGAACGGAGGAGGGCACAGGACAGGGGAAACGCACCGAGGTCGGTGTTGCTCCGGAGAATTAAAGATGATCGTTCCAAAGCAGCCACGGGCACCGTGTCTTGCGAATTACAAGAAAAATAACACAAGAACAGTAACTGCCCCTGCCCCCCAATTATCCAGAGATGACATGGTCAAAGAGAGCTTCGAACAGCACTAACATGGAAAAGAAACTGCACGACAGAACCACGTTAGAGCCTGTGTGTCCATCGGTCAATTTTGTAAATGATCCGGCGCAGCACACGTGTTGATGGAGAAGAGCCCTACCCTGGAACGTGCACACAGCTGTCAGGAGAGGACAGAATTCTAGATCCTAGCTGCCTTTTCCCAAAACTGAAAAACTGATGCTGCAATGCATAGAGTCATGCAAGGGACCCAGAACAGACAAAAGAGATCCTGAGAAAACAAGAGCAAAGTTAAGGAACTCACAGTTCCGGATTTCGAAACAGACTGCACAGCTCTCGACATCCGCAGCGAGACACGGCCGTAGAGACGGAACCACAGATCGGCGACAGTCATGTGGCCAGCGCTTTCCCTGCCCACGGCGTGACGACAGGAGGAGATAAGTGAGGAGTCATGTGTAGAGTGCCATGATCGAGATCGAGATGGAGAGATAGATTGATAGTGGCCACATGGATGGAAGAGAGAGAGAGAAGGGAGGGAAGGAGGAAGAAGAAGCGATGCTGGATTGATGGATGGGTGGGTGAGTGATGGGTAAATTATAAATATTTATGATGGAATCAACTTTTCATTATACGCTCCTACACTTTTGCTGTGTGGACTGTGTTCAGGCACTAAATAAGTTAGAATTTGTTAGTTAGAATGCCTTAGAACTTAGAATGCCTTGAACATTTACTGGAAGGAAGAGCGTGGTGTCCAATACGAGAGAGAAGAAACGCTGTTGACAGAAAGAGGAACGCAGACTCGGCGAGTCCGGGAGGGGGGTTCGGGATGAGGGGAAACTGGAGACAAGTCTGAGCTGAGAGTCAGGATGGCCTGAAGGACAGAGGGAACTGAGAGGGGTCACTCGGGGGTGACCGGTGTCCCCTCGAAACCTCCACCTACTTGAAAATACCTATAACTCTGTAATGTCTCCTTGAGAGCCCAGGTGAATATGTATGATCTTTCGAATCTTCTTTCAGGAATAGAAACCTTCCGTACAATGTTCTAATCTAGAGGAAGCACAGACGTCTCGAAAAGCGAAGCCGCAGTCCAGCACACTTGCCGCGGCCGCGCGTCGCCGACAAGCCGAGCAGAGAGCGCAAGCTGTGGGGAAGCACATTTCAGCCGATGCCAGTCACCTCGCGGGGAGGCCTCGCTTTCGCCCATCGAGAAAAACCAGCGGTGACCCCTACTTCTTCCATCTCCTGACTCAGAGAGGTGTCCACACCGAGCTCAGAAGCGGGCAGTTTAACAGATGCCTGCGCACGGCGGCCACCAGAGCGGTCACCGTCACGCCACCTCCACCATCACGCCCCCGAGAACAGCCACATCCGTTCCACCAGCATCGCCGCCATCGCCTCCGGCACGTGGCTGCTGTGGAGGATCCCGTGAGCAGAGCTTGCTGGGAAGAGACAGAAAAGCCCCAGGCGGACATGTGCGGCCGCGCTTTGCATGTTCGTCCTCTCAGAGAACAGATGATTGTGTCTCCGCAGAGGGGATTTAAAACAGGCAAATAAAGGGGAAAGAGGAAGGATCAAGATTAACCGAAGGGGAAAAACACAGAAAGGTGAAAGAACTCACTGGAGACCGTAAATGCCAAAATTGATGGTGCAAAAAATTGAATCCATAATGTGGAAAAAACTAGAGAATCATTCTCAGATTAGAAGAAAGGGATGAAGATCTGCGACAGGCAACTGAGAAGAGGAAATACTCATTCTTCAGCCGCTCCTGGCGCAGTTCCTGAAACCCGAGCCCTTTCTTGAGTGATGAGGTCACTAAGCCTTTTGTTGGGATAACGAGGTGACTTTGGACCCCACCTAACATGGGGACCAGGAGGACATGCCTTGTGGTTACAGGGCTGCACCCCCACCCCGAGCCCACCTCCTGGGAGGGGAGGAGCTGGACGTTGGCCCCCTCCCCAGTGGCTGGTGATGCAGGCAGTCCTGTCTGGAACGAAGTCTCAGAAAAGCCTGCACAGACCAGCTTTAGAGTTTCTGTGCTGGGGAACCCGTGGGCTCGAGAGAGAGGCACCTGGGAGAGCCTGAACCCTCTGCAGCATCCCCATCGTCACGCCCCTGCCACCCTCTGGTCAGGAAGAATCCGTCTGCGTCCTCGATGACTTTTCATAACAAAAAGTTAGCGCAGGAAGTCACATGCTCCTCTGAGTCGGTGAGCGGCCGGCAAATGCTCGCGCCCGAGGAGTGGGCCCTGAGACCTCCGATGAGCAGCCGTCACTCACCACGGGGCTGCAGCTGTCATCTGAACTCTGCACCCATGGGACCAACGCCCTCTCCTAGATAATGTCAGAAATGAGTTGAATTGTCAGACATCCAGCTATAAAACTCATGAGTTAATGTTTTCCAAGGGATCAATGCAAAATGTACCAAAGATCCATTTGAAAGCCTCTTAGTGTCCTGATAATTGGAAGAAGCATGTGGAACCCCGCCCCCAACGTTGGAATTGGAACCAGAAGATAATGAAGTCATGCTCTGTCGTGGCCGAGATTCCTGAGACGAGACCTCAGTAAATGAAGCAAGAGCACGATCCGCTTCAGCACGAAGAACGCGTTCCATATAACAACAGTTTTCAAAACTGGTTTGCAAACCTGCAGAGGTGGGAAGTGTCCCAGGACACTCTTAAAGAACCTACGAAGACAAAACTATTTCCATAAAACCTAGTGACCCTGTTGGCTTCATCACCGTTACCATGTGCTTTGAGACAAAAGCATCGGGAGGCAGAGCTCCAGGCCCTGAGCTTGAATCACAGCTCCAGCCCCTGAGCTTGAATCAGAGCAACAGCACCAAACTGTGCTGCTATCCACTCTGTTCGCCCTGCGCACTTGTTTCTTTTAAATGCCGGTTCCAGCTAAGGATGTCCTTGCTGAAATAGTCAAAGTACTAATTTTATGACGTCTTGGCGTTGGTAATCACGTCCTTTGTGTGCTCTGAATAAAAAGTGCACTTCGGTACTGAACCCCTCAGCCTGGAAAGTCTCAGTCCCTGGTAGTCGCACCCTTGTGTGGTCTTCCCCCGCCATGAATGGGGGACCTAAGTAGAAAGATGGCATAAATGATGGTGTGTGACTTCCAAGGTTAAGTCATGAAGACCTTGTGCCTAGACACTTTGCTGTCTGTAAACCCTGTCTCTGGACAAGCAAGCTCCCGCGTTCGGAAGGCGCTTGGGAAGCCCTGTGGAGACGTCCGCTGGAGAGGAGGTCAGGTCCACTACCCATGACCCGCCTGCGAGGGCGCCATGTTGGAAGTGCCCTCCAGCCCCAGTCGAGCCTTCCGGACGATGCAGCCCCCGCGTCGCCAGGTGAGCCCACCACCCGGCCATGCTGGACCCAGATTCGGACCCACATAAGTTGTGTGAGGCAATAAATGTCTCTGTGCAAAGGTGATAAGTTTGGGAAGCCTTGCTACTCCCCAGTGGTTGGCAGGGAACCACGCGCCACGTGAGAAACGCAGCAGCTGCGCCGAGAGCGCTGTGGAACCAGTGTCTCCACGGAGGAGCGTTTGCTGCGCCAGTGATGGGCGGACTGGAGTTCTACAGAAACCCGTGGGTGCCAGGCTCTTTCTCCAACTCACAGCTTTTGCTGCCGATCACAACATGTGGCCTTTCAGAAGGAAATTAGAATTCGGAATAAATTATATTTGCCCCCCTGCATCTGGAAGCTTTTCAGCACAGAAGGTCTTTCTGAGGATGATGGTGATGATGAACTATGTCAATAATTGGAAAACCTGTAAAGCTCAGGAGTTAATGTTTCCAAGTGATCACTGCAAAATGTACCAAAGAGCCATTTGAAAGACGCCTGGTGATTTGGTGGTGGGTGTCGTGTGTGAGCGTATATTTGATGAAGAACGGACTTGCGACTTTAAACTTATTTTCTAAATCAACCGCAATAAAATGTCTTTCATTAGAAAATGATCTGCTTGAAATGTAGGCTGGACCAGCGGGTGTTGATGTAACAGGGACGACAGGTCACGGATATGGCTTCGTTGCAACCCCCACTGAAGGATTCCTCATGTGCCAAGTTTTGGTGTAATAGCAAGAAAAAAAACAAGCATAATTATCATAAAAGACTCTTTACCCAGCCCTCTCCTCTCCAGCTCCAGCCCGCATGGTACTAGATTGTCTTCATGCACAGCAACCAAAGCCTATCAACACAGCGCAGTGGGTGAAGAAGCCGATAGAGAATTTAGCCGTTTTCCATGTACCCCGTCTCAAAGAAATCTGCAAAAAGTAGAACTCAGTGCTTTTCTTGTCAAAGACTTTTATTTTGTTTTGAAAAATAAAGCCCACTTGCATAAAAATGTATGATTTCTATTAAGACTTAATGAGTTTAGCATTCTGGGTTAGCAGAATTCATAAATACTTTATAATTAATATTTCAAACCCTCAGTTTTCCCTTCTAAGATGGTAAATACTGAGAAATACAACCCATGCGAACAAAAACGGACGGGGTAGGGAGATCCTCAAAAATCTTTAAGGGCAGAGGGGCGGGAACTTGCAGCCGTAAGGGCCGAGGGGAAGTGGCCGGAGGAAGCGGGAGCTGGCCTCCATGCGGACAGACCTGACCTCCTCTTGCAGGAAAGGGCCCCAAACACACTGACCTGCAGCAGAGTCCACTGCAGCCCGGAAAGAATTTGACTGAAGGCACCAGCCCACATCTGTGCCTCCAAAAAGGGTTGTGACAGGAATAAAGAGAAGAACACAAGGGCACGTGCAGAGAGAGGAAAGGTTACTTGAAAAAGTAGCAAAAAAAGTCATACTAGCTTCAATCTTCTTGGCGACTGTCGATGCCAAAGAGCGCGTCAGAGGGTACAGGGAAGAGGCCTCCAGACCCTCTTCAGACCCCCGAGATGCTCTCCAACTCAGAGAGAGACCTCCAGGCTCCTTCCCAGTGGCTAAGAAGTGGACAACGTTGAAAGTCAAGAAATGGGACAGCCAAGTCACAAACGAGTGACAAGGAATCCTCAAATTCCTTCAGCTGAGATTAGGACTAAATATTGGTCATAAATCTGATCATCAAAAGGAGGGAAAGTCACAAAAGTAATCTTGCAGAGGACACAGCATATAAAATGTGAAAATGTAATAAATGTAAATAAAAATGTAATCAAGCAAATCTAACACTTGAACACAGAAACAAGAATTAAGAAGTAAGAATAGAGGAAAATTTTTAAATTTCTATTTCAGAAATCAAATAATATTACCCCCTTCTTGAGCCTGATAGCGGTAGGTTAAAAGGTTTTTAAAAGTTGAATGTCATCAAGCGTAAAAATCAAAATAACAGGTGATCTTGATACTGATAGATCTCTACACATTTTCGGATGATATGAGAGATAGAAACACTGAGACACTTAGAGGCAGATACAAAAGAAACTTTAAAATAAAGGAAGAATTAAGACCAGATATTATCGATATGGTGATTGAAATGAAGCCAAACTCTTGTTCGAGTGAAGTGACTCTCAGATGGGGGATGAAACCAGCGGTTACAGAAAACATTCCTTCAACGCGGTGGGGACAGTTCCAAGCCAGATGAGAGGCAGAAGTCTATCAAACAAAAACAAAGCCAAGATGTGTTTACTACTCACAAAGTCCAAACAAGTGAAAACGAAAAGAAGAAATTACAGAGAGAAAGATGGCTGTTTTATCCAGAGCAGAGAACCCCACTTGCAGTGCACGGTTCCCACAGTGCCCCCTTGAGGCACTGCCCCGGGAGACGGACAGATGGCGAGGCCTGGCACGGCAAGCCTTCATAAGGACTCAGAAATAGGAATTGAAATTTTAAATTAATATATAAAAGAACAAGAAAATGTGATGCTTAGACTACAGCTTATCTAAAATTCATAACATTCAAAATGGATCATTTAATTGCTCAGAAAAATAAGTTCAATCCATTTCAAATAGCAGACATTATACAGACCAGATTTGCCAATAAGGCTTCCACAACATTAAAAATTAATTTAAGGAGAGGCAATATTTGATTTAGTTCTATATAAAAAAATGAATATATCAAGATATCATTAAAATAAGAAATCAGGAATGGCTTATGTATTATAAAATCTATCGATATAATTTCTAATACTAATGTTAATAAAGAAAAATTAAGATCTTGTATTTTCAATGTGCACTGAAGTGAAATTTGATAAAAATAAAAATACATTCCTGATAATAAAAACTATACGTATGTGTGTTCATCTTAGTAAATTGAGAAAAGGAACATGTCTCAGTGGCGTTCTTTTAAAGGAGAGCTGCAGCAGGAGTGAAGCCAGCAGGCAGGCAGGCAGGAGGAGAGGAGGAAGCAGCATTTTATGTTATTTTATTTAATTTAGTTCATCTTGGTTGTTCCCCGGCCCCAGGTCTTGAACCTGGGTCCTCAGGATGTGTGTGCACTGTCTGGTGACCTCATCTGCTAGGCCACGTGGGTGCACACCTGTTTTATTTTTTAAGCAAGTTGACGAAGCAATTCCTTTGCGGGGGCAGGGCAGGGGGGTGAAATGCACATAATTCCCGGGTCCTTGGCTGGATGGGTGACGGCATGTGGTTCGTGGTGACAGAAAGGAATCCCGTTCTGATTCACACAGAACAGGCGGACTTTGAAAATGCACAAAATAGAGTCAGTCAGGCACTCGAGGTCAAACAGTGCGTGACCACCTCCGCGGCTGGGACAGGCACGGCCTTGGGAAAGCAGCCTGCCATCCGGGAGACAGGCGGCAGCCCCACACAGCCTCGCGCTTCCTCGGCGTGATGACACTGCCCTGGAAACGTGCGGTGGGGGCGGCCGCCAGCCCTGCTCCTGAGGTCACTTAAAAATGGTGTGAATGGCGACCTGGATGTTATAGATTTAACCCACAATAAAAATGCAAAGAAAAACCCACAAGACAATGAAATGGAGGGGGACAAACTGCTGTAGTTATCTTAAGTTTATATTATGGTAAGCCTGAAAAATAAAGGAAAACAACCCAGAAAAGTCCTTGAATGTACCAGAATTTAGTAAAGAGACTAAGCACAACATACATCGACAAAGCCGATGGTTTTAGATAGCAGGAAGAGTTAGTTATAAAATGTACTAAAACGGTCTGTCTCCGAAAGGAGACAGGGTTCCAACTCGCCCATTTCTGCAGATTCTGTCTGTTTCCCGCTGTTTGTTTGGGGAAGGCAGCAGGTGGGGGAAGGCAGGACAGGAGGAAGAACACCTGCAATTCTTTATTTTGCTTGGGAAGCCCCGGCCCTCGGGCTTGACTGGTCCACGGCCCGGCCCCCAGGCACGTCTTATGTCAAATAGTGTTTAAAGTTTGTGTTTATGGTCACAAAAGAAATCTACACAAATAACGTTTTCATGTGAAATAGCTTTGGGAGTGGACCGCTCGGGGCTCGGGTGGCCGCTTGTCCCCCACAGAGCGCTGGCCTGTGTCCTGAAGGACGGCGAGCTCCAGGAGGACCAGGAGAGGAGACAGGTGTCCGTGCTGCAGGGGACAGAGGCGGCGAGATGGGCAGTTCCCTCCACAGGACACTTGCTTCTGCTTTGTTCTCTTGGGGGAATCTGGGCTGGACGGTGTCTAAGGCTGTCATCCTTTTCTGCCATCTTCCCCAGTGACAGAGCTGGGTCGCATGACCAACTTGACCCCCAAGCAGCATTTTGATTCGGTAACGTGGCCCAGATGATGCCAGCTGCTTATGACATCATGTGACTGCAGGGACACACACTGATTTTCAAACCTTTAACTTGCCAGTCAATCCGCTCCCCCAAATCCTGCACAGCGAGGTGACTCAGCCTCTTGAGAGAGTCGGGGGAGAAGCTGAGCTGTTTCAACTCCAGGGGCTGGGGCCACAGCCAGTGACATCAACTCACGCTGGGGAGGGACGCGCGACGCCGGGGAGGGACGCGGGACGCCAGCTGGTCCTTCGCAGTTCAAGGCTCTCCAACCTTGCTGGGATGAATCCCCAGCTTTCATTCTCAGACTTGGACAATTAGAAGCTGTTGGCACGCGAGTCAGAATTCTGCTGGCCGAAGACAAGGAGCTGAACAGGAACACATTTTCTATAGTAACGTGTAGTTAGTTCTCTGGTTTTCGGAAGATACCACGTGGGACCCGGTGACAGCTTCCGTATCTTCAATGGCAGTCCGTGGGTCACCGTCCAGGGGCTCCCGGAAGACTGACACACACAGGGCAGTGCAGCATCGTCCTGGTCGTCGTCTTCAGGCTCTTCCGGGCCTGCTCGGTCCGAAGAACCAGTGACCGAACGTAAAGTGAAAGCTAAGCGGACTGCAGGCTGCAATCATTTGTCGCGTCATCCCTATCTCCCTTTCTGCGTCTCAGAGACTCACTGTCGAGGTAAGAGCTATGCTGCCATCGCGCTTACGCTGCAAACGTGGGTGAGACGTCGTTGACGGGAAGACACACAGTTCTCGGAAAAGACAGCCACCGCTCTCACTGTTCAACCCGCAAAACCCTCGGGGCATCCACGTGCAGGACAAGGGACACCGATCGGCAAAACCGCCTGTCCTCCGAGGAGATAAAAGCACAAGAAAGAAGCAAAGAATTTAAGCTTCGGAGCAAAAGAACCAGGTCCTCTGGGGGAGGCGCGGCCCCTCAATGGGGTGGTCCAGGGCGGGACCCCTGCAGAGACCAGAACAGCCGGAAGCGCGGCTGGGACTGGGGCAAGCTGAGCGGGGCTGGCGTGTCCAGACGTCGGAGCAGGTGAGGGCAGCAGGCAGGAAGCCAAGAGACAAAAGAGCAGGGACCAGTCTGAAGGCGTGTGAGGGTGAAACGCCGGGAGCGCGTCTGCGGGAAGCGCAGGGTCTCCCTGAGGCGTTTGGACTGGAGTCTGAAGAGCTGGAGCAGGACGGCACTGCTGGGCGGGCTCACAGGGGGACGCAGGCTGACCCTGACCCTGACCAGGGCCCGTCACCCCCGGAACGGGGGCCAGCAGGTGGCCGCACACGTCCCCAGGGGCTGACCAGCGTGACGCGTGGCCCCCTAGGGTGTGGAGGTGAGGACTGGGCGGCAGCACCAGGGTGTGTCTGTGAAGAAAGCCAAACCGGCCCCAGCCGGGGCCCCTGCGGGGTTCGCTCCGTCTTCGCCACCTTCCCAGGCGGCGAGTGCCGACAAAGGGCCCCACTGGGGCGGAGGACGGAGAGGAGCAGTGGACTCTGCAGAGCTGGACAAGC
>RJWH01009920.1:0-19588 GCA_004363575.1 Solenodon paradoxus
GCACGCACGCACGCATGCGCCGCGTGGGCGCAGCAGCCCGGAGGGGCACGACCGCCGCTGGGCTCCCGGAAGCCGTGGCCGGCTCTCCTGTCCTGTCCTGTCCTTGCGTCCCCGGGAGCCCGTGCGGGGACCGGCTCTGCAGCCTGTCGTGCACTCACTGCCCTGGCCTTCCCCCGGCATCCGGACGTGCGTGGGCCCCGCCGCCGCCGCGTACCTGGGGTAGTTGGTGCAGTACTCGGTGTAGATGTGGAAGTCTTCACTCTGCAAGGAAGCGAAGGCGGGCGTTGACGGCGGAAAAGCCGGCGCGGGCAGCGCCCAGCGCTGGGCACCCGGCGGAAGCCGGAGCCTTGCCGCAGCGTCTCACTGGCGGCGCGGCTGTTGTCGCGTTTACACCTAGCGCCGCATCTGAGCCCAGGACACTGTCACCGGGCGCCTGCTGCCCTGGTGACTGCACGCACACTGGGAAAACGCGTCTCTGCGGGTCTGCAGCACCGAGTACCGGTGACTGTCTTGACCAGCGGTGGAACGCGCTCAAAGCACCTCCAGCGACAAGCCCGGGCTCTGCAGTCACCTCTGTCCCGGCAGCCCCGGGACGCTTTGACTCGCATCGTGAATCTTGGTTCCCTCCGGGGCCCCCGCGCTGCGCTCCTCAGCACACCCCGCCACGAAAGACACGTGTGTCCCGGTCCAGGCTGGGGCTGCGGGGTGTCCAGTGGGCACAGAACATTTGCTGAGACACCAAACCCCTTTCCCCACAGATGGCTGAGCGTTATCTGCCGGCAGGATCCGCCGGCGAGGCGTTCCATCCCCAGTGAGAACGGTGACCCCGCCATGGGGCGCGGCCCCTGCCATGTCTTAGACTTCAGCTGACTCGTCATGGGACCAGACATTGGGAAATAGTTAATAGTCCTGTCAAGTAAAGGATATTTTAAAAAAGGTAAAACCATGACTTCAATGCAAATGTAAAAACACTGTAAGATGCCATCTTTAACCTGTTTGTTAGTGAGGAAAGCAGTGTGATGTAACCCTGAGTGCAGGAGAAATAGCGCCACACTCAGGCAGGGCAATGAGAGATGTGGACACACGTGGACAAGCAGATACAAACTGCCTTTTCCTGTAGGGATGTGTGGGAAAGGACTCGGGTGTCCGCGTGGCCAGCGTTCATTGCACCCGTGCTGGTCCAGTCACAGACCTGCAAGACGGTGCAACAGTGAGAGGCGCACAGACGCTCCGGGTCCCGTGACTTAGAAAACAAACTGGAAACACTGAACTTGGGTTTCTGTTACATTTTTATTGGAGGCACCAGGCATCTTTTTTGGCTGATCTCAGTCTTTCCCTTTTTGCCTACCTTGCCGAGGGAAGGAGGCACAGACGTCAGGTGGTGGAGGCGGGTTCCGAACTCCTGACGGCTGAACCATCCAAACTAACAGTTCAAACGGGGTTACATGCTGGAAAAGACAGGCTCGTGTCTTGGTGTTGGTTCACATTCTGATCTGATGTTTTAATTCTGTTTATTCTTTCTTCCTTCTGGAGTCAGGATGACTCCCAGAGACTACTTTTTGGGGGATAACTTTTTTTTTCTGATTTCAAAGGAACTTCTTCTTAGACTTTTAAACTCCAGTAGGATTAGAATTAAATGCATTGTATTGTAAAAGTCTGAGGCACAAGCAAGAGTGGAGATGTGGATATTGGCTCCCCAGTGCCCATCACACATTAACTCACCATCTGTACCCGCGGGCCTGTGCCTCTGTCACCTGGGCCACACTCCAGGCAGCATTTCACTTGTGAGTGTTTGGGTGTCTGCCTCTAAAAGGAGGACTTTTAAATGCCGTTACCATTTGTATACGCCGTGATCTCATGGAGACTCTCCAGTCACTGTTCCCGGTTCTGAGTTTACAGTCTAACTGCAGCTCACACAGTGTCTGTCCTCACAGGGGCTGGTGGCTCGACCTCCACCCTGCTGTCCGGCGGCAGAGTGTCTACGCAGACACAGAGCCTCGCTCTTGTTGATGACATCGTGGCGTCCTTCAGTGTGTCCCCTCCTCAGCAGCCGAGTCTGGGGGAGGCTTCAACAGCTTTCGGTGTCACCGTCACAAACACATCACAGGCCATGGTGTCCCCACTGGGAGGCACACACTCTGGTTGGCTCCCTTCTGTGACATTCACGACCACGTCTGGCCATTCCTGTAGCTGCAACGCTGTGGCCCTTCTCATTTATCAGCCAGAGTCCCCGAAGGAGCTCGGTGACATGGACTCTGTCTTCAGTCTGCGGTCTGTAGGGGAAGGCAGGAGAAACACTTCTTTCCCTTCGATTTTTGTTTTTAAATTTATCCTTAATAATTTGTAAAAGGAAAGGTGCAGGCAGGAAGGCAGAGAGGAGGGAGAAGCATTTGTTCATCTTAGTTGGTCCTCCCAGCGCTGGGGTGCGAGCCTGGGACTTCGGCTTGTGTGTGGACTCTGATCAGCCCCAGGCTGTGGACACAACTGCTCGGCCACCAGGGCGCCCCACGTGCACTGTCAGATATCACAGCGAGCCCAGGAGCGGCTGCCTGCTCAGTGACCTCCCCGCGCTCCGGTGCTGCCATGCTCTCCGGCGTCCTTCTTTCTGTCTGAGTGGGCTGCCGACCTCGAAAGCCGAAAGGTGGCACACGCTGATTTTTGGCCTTCCTGGATCTCTTCAGAAGTATTTCGGGGAGAAGGAGGCAGTGATCAAGAAATTATTAAAAAATAGGTAATTCCTTCTGATCAACTCTTTCAAACTGAAATGAAAGATGATGTAGAAATGAGACATTTAGTTACAAAAGAGCCAAAATAAAAGCTAGTGAGAGTTGGCTGGTCAGATGGGCGGTGACAGCACATGTCTGGGTGAAGGGTGCGCGCACACACATACACACACATGCACATACACAGTTGACTCCTGAGAAGCTTTCACTGGACATTATGACAAAGGCTTAACATGTAAATAGCATGGGACCTGAATTCACTCCAGTGATATGACTACCTGATGCCAGCACTTTCTGAAGGATAATTTCAACAAGGGTGGCGTGTGTGCACAGATGCCTGCGTCACACGCCCATGTCCACACATGCATGACCACGTGTGTGCGCGCACACGTCTGGGTCGGGTGCTGGAAAGGCCCCATGAGGAGGGAGCAGAGGAGGCTGGGGGAGTGGACTCTGGAGAGAAACGTGTCTGCCCCCTGGATCTGCCCGGGACTGGTGGAGGTGAGGCCCGAGGCCCGGGCGAGGGCAGGGACAGCGGTCTGGCAGTCACCCGCTCAGCGGGGACCCGCCTGCCACCTTTCTGTCTGCCCTGGGAGGACGGCCTCCTCGCCCTGCTCCCCGGGCTGCACTCGGGACTGGAGTGAGGATTTCGGCGCCGCACGCGCCACGTTGAAGGGACCCCAGGGAGCCGGGTGGTTCAGGTCAACGCCACTGCCGCCTGGTCTCGTCCGCCGACAACTGAGCGCTTCTCTCTCCTCCCGGGCCGGGCGGCTGCTTCACACGAGGCAGCCTCTTCTCCGAAGTTCAGGGAGAGAGGGACGTGTCGGGCCACCTGCTCCCGGCCTCTGCGGAGCGCGAGGCTGGAGCCGCCTCGTCAAACTGGCCATGTGACAAGAAAGGGGAGGCCGCTGTGGCGACGTGCCACAGAACCAGGCTTGATGTGCTCACCCCGCTGGCGAGCTCATGCAGGACGTCTTCGGTCCGCAGACGCAGCGCACGCGTTCACAGGAGTGTCTGCGCGGCTCGCTGTGAGCCCGCGCCTCCCCTTCCACGTCCCACACCTGCTGCTCTTCTTCCTCGTTTCCCAGTTGCCGGCTTCAGGGTGTGACGAGAGCCGGGAACTCGTGCAAATGTGTGCAGAGACGTGCGACATCCGCACACGCACCCACACATCACGGTGCTTTCACACGAGTGCACCAGTGCCTTGACGGAACCACAGCGGTCAATTCCAGAGCAGTGAACCTGCATTCGGGGCCCAGACGGGTCTGCAGCACCAGCATGGGGAGCGCGGCCTGGGAGGGCCCGGGCGGCGGTTGCGCACCCCCCACCCTGGGGCTCCGAGCCCAGACGAGCCGCACTCGGCTGCCCCGCGCTCACACCTTTGTGCACGTGAAACAACCGCAGAATCACATGCAGGTCTGATGCAGAGTAGTATCTGCCAGAGGCTTCCACCAAAAGTTGCTGCACTTTTAAGAAAAACTCAGCCGTGGATTCTCCACAGGGTGCATGGGGAGATCCTGGCCAGAGGTCAGTCCCCACCAGAGTCCCCACCAAGCATAGCGCCACCTCCGCTTTCCTTCTAGTTGCTAACCTTCAATGCAGCTTGAAAGTGTAGGAAATTGAGAGCATTTTTAAGAGCTAGGAGGCTGTTTCTGCTTCTTTTAATCTCCCGAAGTCTCTGGGCCACCTGACTTGACTCTGGAGAGTGTTACATACACAGAAGATGTTTATATTCTCGGCTCCTGGCACATACATTACCTCAAATATTCTGGACATTCTAACGTGTTCATAACTGACTTAGCGGGATCATGTGTGTGTTTTTCTGATGTTCTCTACTCCTCACTCTCCTCCCAAACTTTGTTGTCCGGAGGGGACAGCGTCACTCAGCGTCTCACAGTGCAAGCACGGCCGCCAGCCAGCACCTCCTCACCCGCCCGACATGTCGAAGGAGACACAAAGCTCCAGCGGCAGAGACACGGGCGCCCGCCCTGGGGAGGCCTCAGCAACCTCAGGAGACATTGGCCAGTGTCCTCGGAGCAACCGCTTACCTTGGACACGAAGCAGTCCGCGATGGCCGCGGGGTCGTCCTCGCAGCTCTCCAGGTCCCGCAGAAGTCCGCTAGGAACACGACAGCAGAAGTGTTAGGTTGTAGTTGCACATGAGGACATCTCATTAAGACATTTACGCATCCACAAGGGACCCAGTTCTGTCGGGTCACCGAGCACCTGCCTTCGCTGTGACCGGGTTGGGAGCAGCGGGAGCGAAGCTTGCAGCCTGAAATCGCCCTGAGAGCCCCAGCTGCAGCCAAGATGCCGCTCTTCTCTGCTCACGGGCTCACGTCACACGTCCCTCAGATGGCGAGGCGCCAAGCACACACCAGCCGCAAGGGGAGACAGTCTGTTCCCCGGGCGCGTGGGGCCAGCCTGCCACAGAGTGACCGAACTGGTGAGGCGTGACACGGGTGCGGTCAGAGTGGCTGCAGTGCTGCTGTGTGATCGACCCACGATCCGTTTGACTGGCCTCTTCACCGTCGGAAAAGTTCAATAGATGGGATTGCTGGTTGCTCTCGGCGTGTAGCGCGCACCTTCCAAACTATGTCCCTGTAGTTCTCTTAGTGTGTGTTTTGCTCTGCAAGCGTTCGCGGTGATCAAATGCTGCGCGCTGTTTAACAAAACATGGCGCGTTACAGGAGTTACGATAAAGCAGATCCTCTGTTTCTTCTTTGCCCCAGACGTTTGCTCCACGCTCGGCTCTTTCTGTGACCTGTCCCCCTGTGGCCCCCAGCTGCCACTTTCACTGTCAGTTCTAGATGCTACTTTTTGATCTCCCCAGATGTCCCTTCCTCCCATGTTCTCAACAACCTATGAAATTTGGTGACAAACCGGACAAACGCTTTGAAGACAACGTAAATATTATTCTCAGTGGGGCTTGGAGTGTAAATGCTTTTCTTTTCGTGCTTCCCCTCGTATTGAAATGACCTCGGTGTTTGCTCATTTTCCAAGGATGCCCACTGCCCCTCAGACTGTTTGTCCTGTGCCCTCCGAGTGCCGACTGCAAACACCCCTTCCTGAAACTAGAAAGGTGCGTCCGTAAGGTCACCTTTGTTCTGGAAAAGACATTTCTGACACTTGATCCGCATCAGCCGTTGAAAACAGCTGCACTCAAAGACAGTGGCATCCAGCCTGTGGGACGCGGACACGGCGACTCGGAGGGGAGGTGCGACGGGGCCGCGAGATGCAGACCTGCTGCTCCGTGATGCCCATGCCAGTGGTCAGTGGTCAACAGGAAGTCTCTCCTGTGCGAAGAATCGCAAGAACCGTCACGTTCCTCCTGACCGTGGCACAGTCCTGTGCCGTCTCCTGATAGTCAGGCAAGCTGAGAGCAGCACTGTCCTCGTCCCGCACTTCAGCGCAGCACTGGCCGCCGGGGCTGCGGGTCACCAAGCTGCCCTCCTTCAAAGCCCGTTCTACAGTCGGCGAGCACCAGCACAGAAAAGTGAGAGACGGCGCTGGGCTTTCGTCTGCACCTGTCACTGGGCATCTCCCAGCAGGCCCCTCCTCTCCTCTGAGCACAACCGGAGACCCTCCTGTGTCCTGTCTGCAGGTGGTGGCCGTGGAGTTTCCGATGAAGACCTGGCCAGGCCTGCTCTGTGGAGCTGGGGTTCTGAGGGGCGACATGTCAGTAACTGACCTACAGCCAGCGGGAGACAGCGAGTGCCGGCGGGGCTGAGGAGTGGACCCGCGTCCTGCTCGGGGACACGATGCTTCAGTCACGCAGATGGCGGCCTGGAGCCCCTTCCAGGAGTGAGGGCAGAGCTGCGTGGGGCCCACACCCACTGTCCGGTGCTCTCGGGGCCAAGCTGGGCTCTGCAGGGTCAGCGCCCCAAGGTCCCCTGCAGTGCTCATGTCCGTCACCAAACGTGGAGCAAACTGAATGTTGTGAGGGGAGGAGGTGGAGACAGACACTGCTCAGATTCCAGCGGAAGGAAATCCTGTAATGCTCAGCACGGTGAGCCTTGAGGACACCCGCTCAGTGACAGAAGCAGCCGCCGAAGAGTGAAGACCAAACCCCACTTAGACGGGACCCGCGATGCCGCACAGGAGAACATTCTAGAGCCTGCTGTGCGACGGGCCCTGGGATAAAGTCCACGTCGCTGTGGGGTTTCTCACACATGCAACATGAAGCCCGTTTACCAGAAAAGGACGATGGAATGATTGCACAGTCGAAAAGCCCACAGCATGGCCATTTTCGCTTCAAAGAGACATTCACGTGAGAAGCAACAGCATCTGGCGTGCTGAGGCCTGTGTGGTGCGCAGGAGACAGAGGAGGTGGCCCGGCCTTCTGGGGAAGGCGACTTGGGGCTCGGCCATGAGCCCAGGAGACCCGACGTGTGCAGGGAAAGGCAGCGTGTGGCTGGAGGGCGGAGATGCCGCGGTGAGGACGAGCCCAGCATGGACCCGTGCGCGTGTGCCCAGGCCGCAGGCCGCCCTGTCGGGACCGGGACCAGGCTTCCGGAGCCACCGCCGGTGATCCCTTCCCAGGCGTGCATGCAGCTGGGGCCACCCCACCAGCTGGGGCCACCAGCAGGAAGCGATGTTTGTGGCCGGTGCTTTGTGCTCAAATCTGAGTCACCCTGTGTCAGCACTTGGGTATTCCGTCCTCTGAATTATTTTTCTAAGCAGTTCCTTCTTTTTGAGTAGGAAACAAGAAAGAATAAGATTCCAATGAGCCGGTCCCTTGTCCAGGTGGGTGTTGAGAACGTCCTCTTTTACAGGACACGCAGCATCCCGACTCTCTGGCCACCAGCAGCATGGAGGGAGGAACAGGTTGGCCTGGACTCTGGGCACCAGTCGCCCCCGCCCGGTCACTCTGCGGATGCCAAGCCCCGCTCCACTCGCGGCCTCTCCAGGGCACAGTGCGAACAGGCCACTGAGGCCCCTGACACATGGCACCGCTTGGAAAGCTCACAGGAGAAAAGCTCTCCACCTCTGTGCAGAAGCCGAAGACACTCCAGTGGCTGGAAGATGTGCTCAGAGGAGCGTAAGGGCCCCACTGCCAGTCTGGCCATCACTGTACCCCAGCAGCCACTGTCCAGGTCACATTTCCAGGAGAATAAAAGCAGGGGCCAAACAACTTTTTGTCCTAAGGTGGACGTTGCTTGCTCCGTGAAGCCTTCGCCGGCCCGTGCAGACACAAGCACCCTGGACGGGGCCTGGCCTCCCGCCAGGCAGCAGGTGGGCTCCAGGAGGCGGAGAACGGGGAGAGCTGGGCAGGCGTTTCGTCATCACCTCTGGGGGAGGAACAGTGCTCGGACCTACTTTAAAACTAGGAACTCGGTTGGAGGCACAGGTCTCTCTTCACTCTCCCTTCTGAAAGCAGCTCTCACATTAGTTAGATGCCCTTCTGTTTGCAGGGCAGCGGCACCCGACGCTTGGCATTTCTTCTGTGGTTGGTGGAAGAAGGACATTTTGAGACTTTCAGGGACAAGTTAAAATGGTGAAAGTGGTGTCTGTTTACTGACCTAGTTTTTGATGGTCAGAGATTCATTCCAGACCCCAAACCAGACTTTAATTTCTAGGCTATCGCAGAGATTACGAGGGAAAGAGTGCTGGCTACAAAACAGAAAAGGAAAATGAAGTCCCAATTGTGCCCTAAAACGTGTCCTGTAGGACGATTTTATGAAAAAACGACTTAAATCTAGATATCTACCCAAACTGAGCCAAGACAGTGCAAGGAAAAATTATATACCACCGGCATTTATCAAAATACATGAAAAATACCTCAAATTATAAAAGCAAAGCCAGTTTACCAATGAATAAATACATAAAATGTCACGACCGGCTGGGTTTTTCTGGAACGTATATACGTTCCAGTTAGACTGTTACTAATATAAGTCAGCATGTTATGAACAGGAGCACCACATGCTAAGTTTCTTAAAATTGGGGTAAGTCAATAAAATTCAATTTTATTCATAACAAAGTCTTAGCAAAACAGAATAACTATATAAATCCAGGAGCAATGCCATTGTATTTAAACAGCTGAAGTTGCCTTGTGAGGTCAGAAATCAAATAGGGATGCTGACATCTAGTCGGTACCGGATGGGGACCCTGACCCAGAGCCACAGGATGAGCACAATGTAAATCAGAGACAGGACTTGAAGGGCGTCCAGAAAGGCTGCTCCTTTCCAGACACCACAGTCCACAAAGGCTGTATCAATAACAGGAGAATGGACGGGACCGGTCAGAAACTTAGCTACAGGCTAGATGTATTGAAACATATTTTTGACGTCCCAAAATTGGAAGCATCCTAGATGACAACAATAACTAGTAAAACACTGCAGTCTGAACCACATCAGACAGAGTATTTGTGTAGTTACACGCAGACGGGACAGAACTGACACAGCCGCCACGGGCTCTGTGTCATGGAAGTCTATGAATTTCTGTATTTAGAAATATTCACTGAGACACGTAAATGATGTAGGACACAATTAGGGAGGTGAGGAAATACAAACTGAGGGGTGGGATCAGCCATCACTGTAAAGACGTCGATTCTCACATTAATATGTTAAATGATCCCAGCTAGAAGCTCGGCAATTACTCAGGAGCGTGACAAGCCAACAAAAGCAGCCACTGGACAGAGGAGAGTCCAGGACAGCTCAGCAGTGCTGAGGGGCAGGGGGATCAGCTGCCCGATGGTGAGCTTTGGGGCACACCCCACACCTGAGCCTGTCACAGTGTGTGACCCAGAGCAAGGGGCGGTGGCGGCGTGTGACCCGGAGGGAGGGACGGTGGCGGCGTGTGACCCGGAGGGAGGGACGGTCACGGTGTGGCCTGGAGGGAGGGACGGTCATGGTGTGACCTGCTCTCTGGACTAGCAAAGGGGGATGTGCTTCTTCCTCAGTGGCGACAGGCCGGGCGAGCCTTATGAAAACAGCGTTGGGTTTCCTGCTGCACCCTAACTGATCTGAATAAGGAGAGTGAAAAGCAAAGTGTTAAGCCCTTTAGAAAAACAGCACCTTCACGAGTTGGAGACAGGCTGGAACAGCACATGCACTCACACCTAACGTGCAGTGTGCAGCTTCCCAGAGACACCGACCCCAGATGGCTGCGCGGCCCCAGGCCCAGTCGAGATGGGACCCCTGGCAGGACAGTGGCGCAGAGCTGGACAGAGGGCCCGAGGGCCAGCGACGAACGCAGCATCTCGCGGGGACAGCAGGACGCACCTGGCCGCCTCCAGCACCCATGCGGCGGCTCCAGCAACAGGCCCGACCCCGCAGTGCCTGTTTGAAGTGAGACAAGGAGCTGCAGCGGTCACGCGTACTTCATGACACAGCAGCAGCAACAGTCGCACTTGAAGGAAGCACCCAGCAGCAGCGGGGGTCGTATGGACGCTGACTGCTCACCACTGACCGTCAGCTGAGCCAGCGCGGCTCCCCACCCACATCCAGGCTCAGCGGCATCTCGTCAGCTGCCGGAGACCCACAGCAGGTGGTGTTTACGCCACAGAGACAGGCAGACAGCAGACACGAGTTCTCGCCGAGCAGGGCTTGCAGCGTCCACCACGCGTGTGCACAGACCAGCTCCCGCCGACCACCGGCCAACGGACGTCAACACCCCACGTCATGTGCAGGCATGAGGCCAGGCTCAGAAGGGGCCACCACGGGCTCTATGTCATGGAAGTCTAGAAATATCTAGAAAGTATCTAGAAATATTCACTGAGAAGCACCAGTTGAATTGTTCAGGCCGCCATGAAACAGTTTTCTTTTTGCCTCCTTTGATTTTAGAGATTTAAATCTTGCTTATTTGGTCGAAATGGTACATTGTGTTGAAAAATCTGGACCCGAACTGGAACCAGAAACTTAAATGTTGTCATTTCAAGCCCAAGACCTTCGCCACATTTCTGTGGCGCCAACTGAGGCGATAAGGGGTCCTCGAGGCGCTAACATCAAAAATCGCATCAGCTCTCTGATGTCACCGAAGAACAGCACAGACATCTGAACACGAGAATCCAGATTTAGGAGATTTAGATTTAGATCCGGATTTAACAGAAAGGAAATAAAAAGGAATAGGAACGAAACAGTACAATTTAAGTGAAATAATCTTGAAAACAATAATAAATAAAATTTAAGATTAGCAACGCCTTTACTGACCAACAAACCCAGGTGCTCAGAAGAGGTCAGCACAGACGTTTGGCGCTGAGTCCTCTAGACAGACTTCTTGTCTCTCTTCAGAGCGGGCGGAGGAGGAGCGGAGGCTGCAGGACAGATGCAAAGGTGACCCCGGGGGACAGGTGCAGCGCTGTGGATGGAGCTCGTCAGCTGGGGGCCCCAGACAAGAGCCGCCCGCCTGGGAGGACACTCCCGCTCAGCCTCCACTGCTGCGGCCGGGCCGTGCGACCACGGGAGGCTTCCTCTGAACTTGCTTGACATCAGGAGACGCGTGAAGCTCCGACTCCAAGTTAGGCCTCCTGGTACGCGCCCCGGGCGCCCGGTGGCAAAAGCAGGCCCCCCGGCTGGGTGCGGGTGTGCCGGGCGGCACGCCTCTGGTGTCGGGGTCCTCCCTGCGCCGTGCCGGCCCTCGCGTGGGACGCCGCTGCTCCTTCCCAGGGGGCACATGCTGCTGGGCTCTGGGCTCTGCTTTTACCACCAGCCATGGCAATGCAGTTTAACCCAACTCGGCACTGGGGTGGAGGCTCCGGACGAGACTGCCTTTCTCTGCAGTCTTTTTCTGTGGTCACTGTGTAGACAGTGCTTTTCAGCCACAGCTGCAAACCATGAACTTCTGAGGAACTTTGACAAAACTGCGGCCCTGGCCCCCGGCCAGTGAGTCGGAATCGCCGGAGGAGGAGCCCTCCTGTCTCAAAGCTCCCAACACGAGGCCTGGCTGAAAACAGCTACGCGCGCCTCACACTGTCCCAGAGTCTGCTGCCCGGTGGAGGGGACACCACAGCCCGAGGAGTCACACTGACCCAGCGCCAGGCTTGGTCTCGGAACGAGCGACTCGGAGGCGGGACGGGAGTGAGCGCTGCACCTGAGCTCCCACTGCTGAGCGGGCAGCAGAGGCCGGCTGGTCCCGGCACGGAGTCGCCGCCCAGTGACAGGGCTCAGACTCGACGGCATGATTTGACAGCAGACCAGCCCGGGTGGACAATGCCGGCACGCTCTGCAGTGCTGAGCTGGCTGCTCGGTGTCTCAGCTGCTGGGACCTCACCGCCACCTCTGGTGACCCCCACACGCACTGCCGTCAGGGAGGCTGGGGCGCCTGGACGCAGTGAAGCTCCCGCTGCTGGGAGGGCCGCCGAGTGGGGCAGAGGAAAGTCATGCGGCACAGGCACCGATGGGCCTCAACAGGGACGGCTGTCACCTCGGCGAGCGGGAAGGACTGCACGCTCAGGGGCGCCCGGCGGCAGGAAGGAGGCTGCCAGGCCGCGGCTGTCCCCACGGCCCCGTTCGCGCCGCACAAATCGCCTGCCGCAGCGGCAGGCGCTCGTCTGGGAGCCGGGCCGGACGTGGGCAGGGAGGCCAGGGTACACACGACGCCTGCGAACCCAGGCCGGTGCTGAAGGCCACGTTCTCCTGCCGCCTGAATCCCCGCTGAAACAGCCCGCGTGCTGGCTTACCTGTTGAAATGGTAGATTTCCTCTATGTTCCCGAACAGGGCGGCTCTGTCCTGCTCCCCCAGGGGTGGCGTCGCCTGGTCCCGGATACAGTTCAGGTAACCCTGTGGGCAAGGACAGGGTCAGGACTGCTCCCCCAGGGACACGGGCCCCAGGGACACACGGGCCCCCGGACACGGGGCCCCTCAGGGACACGGGGCCCCCAGGGACACACGGGCCCCCAGGACATGGGGCCCCCCAGGGACACACGGGCCCCCCGGACACGGGCCCCCAGGACATGGGGCCCCCCAGGGACACGGGGCCCCCAGGGACACACGGGCCCCCCGGACACGGGGCCCCAGGACATGGGCCCCCCAGGGACGCACGGGGCCCCCCAGGGACACATGGGGCTCAGCGGTGGTGCCGTTTGAGGTGCTCTGTCAACATGCGCCTGGCCTGCTGGGACAACAAAGTCCCGTGTGACGCTGAGGACACTTCGCTGGACGGAGAGTACGGGATGCGCGCTCATCGACTAATCGGGGAGCATCCAGGGAGGGTCAGGTACGACCACTGTTGCAAGGCCAGACTCCTGTGTCCCTGACTGACTGACGTGACAGGAGGAAGGTCAGAGCTGGGCACGAAAGGGCCAGGCGGCAGTGGGTGAGTGTCCAGCCAGGGAGGAGCCCGGGAGACCCCTCGGAGGCCACCTGTTTGCAGATTCCAGACACGGAGCGTGTCGTGGGAAGAGGAGTCGGGCAGCGGGGCCTCCAGAGACAGACGGACAGACAGCCGGCCAGTTGAGACAGACGAGCAGACTCACATCCATGGAACGGAGTCTGATTTCAAAGCAGTTTTCCAGTTACCAAAAAACCGATCCCCGGGAGTCTCCAGGGACCAAAGGCCTGTGGCAAACTTGTCCTCTGGTCATAATTCTTTTCAATACGATCCTTGATCCCAGAGAGGTTACTGCAAACCACGCAGCCTGCACCGCCTCGGCAGCTGTGACCCTCTGAGGCCAAACGAGAGGTCTGAAGCCTGTGGTCACAGCACTCATCCCGAGTGCAGACGCAGAGCAGCACCCAGGGGAGCGGGTCACACGGCGAGGGCCCCGCCCCCTGACCCACGACCCGCCTGGTCCAGGCCCTGACCCATGACCTCACCCGGCCCCTGGCCCCACGACCCCTCCTGACCGCCCACCCTCCCCACCCTGCTCTCGCCCCCACCCGACTCCCCAGCACTGACCCTGCCCGACCCGCACCCCGACTCCTCTGGACCCCCAAACCCCCGGATCCCGGCGCCCCACTGACAAGGAAGCACCAACTTTAAACATCTGCAGGGACTGGGAGGAGCTTCTGCACCCAGAAGAATAACGAGTTCACTCTGCTTGGGGAGGGGCAGTGGGAGACGGAAAACTCATGTGCACGTTGGAATTGTTCGATGAGTTTGCACCGGCTGATGTACATCTTTTCTAATCTGTGTGTGTCCGGTGGTCTGCAGTGCCAGCCCCTCCCCAGGGTCCCAGCCCCGCAGGCCCGTCCGCTGGAGGTGCCGGGAGTCTGAATAACCGGGAGGGCTGGTGCAGAGGCGGCTCGGCTGCGCGGGTGGAGGCGTGTCTGTCTGTCCAGCGGGAGGGCCTCTGTGGAGTTAACACGTTTTTGATGGTTTTACCCGGTGTCTGTGTGACAGGCAAGATAAGGCACGTGTCGCTGCCCACAGGCCGTGAGGAGCCTGGCCTGGAGAACAGCAGAGATGCAGAGGAATGGACGGAACTCGGACCCCAACCCTGGCCGCTCCAGTCAGCGCGACTACGCCTGAGCCTGGGGCAGGCGCTGTGAGGCTGGATTCACCGTGGAGGCGGCACTGGCCATCCACCCATGTGTCGTGTCCAAACGTGGTCTGTCCCAGACCTGCCCTCCGAGTGCCGCGTCAGCGGCCATGACCACGCTTTCACAGGCTTTGCAGTCTTCCCTTCTTCCAGGGAAGCAAGCGTCGCATCTGTTTAACAAGCTGGGCGCAAAGTGGGAAAGAAACGGGACCCTTCCCCCAGGAGCTGCCTGAGTGGGTCACTGAGCCGCACCTGCAGAGCGCCGGGCCTGGCCAGACCAGGTGGACGGCTGTCTGGCCTGAGAGGCTGTTCTGAGCAGACGGCCAGGGGAGCCTGCTGACCACCACTGGCCCAGGACAGGACGAGTGAAAGGCGTGGGGGACACAGGGGCTGTCGGGACAGCACAGGACCTGGAGTGGGCCAGGCCGGTGGACAGGCCACCCTACTCTGCAGCGGGCGGCACTACCGAGGGTCACAGGGCCAGAAGAGACCAGGACGGGAGCCGTGACATCACAGCGAGGCGGCCACTGAGTGCAGACAGGACAGGTGCCCAGGCCCAGTCCCCACGTCCCACAAGCACGTCGGCGCACGAAGCCGGAGCAGCGGAGCGGGGCCCACGTGAGGGAGACCACGCGCGGGGCTGCGGCGCCTCTGAGATCACTCGACAGCTGGCTCAGAGCCAGACACGTGCTTCCACCATCTTCCAGAATCTGTCCAGGCAGATATGAGGACGATAGTGTCCCGAGTGCAGTGGCGAGAGGCAGACTGATTTGGATGTGGGGTGAGGAGAGCGCGTGAGACTCTGGGTATAAGGAAGACAATGGGGTAGTGCCCAGAGGAGACACAGGACCAGGTCGTCAGTCAGGTGACCCCGCACGCATCCCTCCATCTACCCCGACCCATCGACCGGCCCATCCGCGCATCCATCGTCCATCCATTCATCAGCGAGCCACGTGTCCATCCACGCTCCCCTGCCCCACGCGCTGCCTGAGGCAAGATGAGGGGTCAGAGGACAGCAGGGCAGGGTGCGCGGTGCCTCTCGCCCTGCAACTCGGGCCTCACTCTGCACCGTCGCGGCAGCGATCTGACGTGCCAGGGCGCAGCGAGGGCATTTCTCTCCTCCGCAGCGCGTCCCGTCTCCCAGATGTGTCTCCCCAGGGCGCGCAGGTACGGCGAGCACGACCACATCAGGTGCGATCCTGCGCTCGATCACGGCTGTGACTCCCACTGAACTTACAGGCCGACTCCCTGTAAACACAGCTCCGTCTCATCCTCCAGGACCGGTCCGTGGCGCTACCTACGTCCTCGGCTACCCAAGCCCCTGGCGCACAGCCTCGCCCCAGCAATCCCACACTGGGACTCAGAAACGAAGGAGAGGCGTGAGGGGACGTGGAGACGGACTCATGGCAGTGCCTGCCGGTGGGCACAGCTCCGGGCCGGCCACAGGCTCCTGGCCTATGTCCCCACGTCCTGGGAGGAGCTGGAGCTGCAGGGGAGCTGCCTCTGGCTTAGCCTCAGGCTGGAAACAAAAGCTCTCACTGTGGGCATGGCTTCCAGAGTTTACAGAACGTGGCTCTCGCCACGGATCAGATCGGTTGTAGAGACCCCAGGAGTGCTGGGGACGGGCGGGGTCAGGAGGGGACAGAAGGGAGGGGACAGGAAGGAGGGAGGGAGGGGGCGTGGAGGGAAGAGAAGAGGGAAGAAAAGAGGAGGAAAAACAAAGGGAGAGGGGACAGAGCAGGAGAGGACGAGGGAGGCACGGACGCACACCTGAAGCGGAAAGCACTGCTGGCCTGGCCGGGCAGCTGCTCGCACTCAGTTTCCCAGCTGGTGGGGCTGCTCTAAGGTCCGTTCCGAAGCCCATGTCGGCGGCTCTGAGATACGTGAGCATCGACACAGCGCAGAACCGGAGGCTCCGGCTCCAGCTCTGAGATACGTGAGCATCGACACAGCGCAGAACTGGAGGCTCCGGCTCCGGCTCTGAGATACGTGAGCATCGACACAGCGCAGAACCGGAGGCTCCGGCTCTGAGATACGTGAGCATTGACACAGCGCAGAAAGAGAGGCTTCGCCCCATTCACCTCCGACAACACTGCACACACACGACACAGTGAAACTGTGGACAGCGCCTGGCGGTGACGACACTTGCCTTTCTCACCTCTGTCTCCTTGTTGTCCTTTCAGGGGGCGGGGCGGGAGCGGCACAGGGGCCGCCTCTCCGCAGACAGAGGCGGCAGCGGGTGTCAGGGCCTGGGAGACAGGTCTCTCCTTCAAGACCTTCAGGAGTACACGTCTGTCACTCCCCCGACTCGAAGCAGAAAGCACGTGAACAGGCCCCGACACAGGCCAGCAAGGAGCGGATCAGCATTAAACTTTCACAGCAGCTGAAACCCCTGGCCCGCCGACGTCTGCATCTGTGCGTTCGTGTTGAGAGCAGAGAAAGTATTCACACGTGTACATGCAAATATAAAAATGTTCTAATGAATAAAGGGTTTGATACAAACATAAATGAAAATTAATCTATTACTTCTACAAGAAATGTACACATAAGCGTCTCTTCTGCTAATAATAATGTAGCCAGAAAGCGTGATTTCCCATTGCTTTGCTAAATATTTACTTAAAAATTGTGCATAAGGAGCCGCACAGCTGATGGAGGGACAGTAAGCGGCAGCCGCTTCGGAAAAGTCTGGAGGTTCCTCAAAAAGTTAAAAATAGAACTGCAAGCAATTCCGCGTGCAGGCAGCTACCCGAAGACATAACACACGAATCCGAAAGCTCTCGGCGCCCATGTTCACCGGCCCGATTCACAACTGCCAAGAGCTGGAAACTGCTAAGGGCCTGTCGTAGGAGATGGATAAAGAGACGTGGTCTAGGGACACCGTGGAACATGACACAGCCCTAAAAAGATGAAATCCTGTCATTTTCGATGACATGGGAGGGCCTGGAGGGCAGGATGCTCAGGGAGATACATCGGGAGGAAAGACGAACACTGGCTGATCTCACGGACACGTGGAAGTTCAAGAAACACAGCAAAGGAGAAGGCGAGTCTCACACCACCCCTGGACATGGACAACAGAATGCGGTCACCAGCAGGGCGGGTGCGTGGGGTGCCCTGGACAGTGGGGGACTTGGTTCACACTTATGTGGAACCTTCCACTGCTTCTCTTCTGTGCGCTGACCCTGTGATCATGTCTGGCTACCAGGAAAGAGAAAAGTGTACAGGCCTTGTCTCTGCACGTTCTGAATCCATGTCTGCAAGAGGCTTCAGACGTCACAGTGGAGGAGCTTCTGTTCCCACAGGCTGGTGGACAGGAGAGGGACGGCCTCCACGATGGGAGGGGGATGCCCCGACGTGGCCCTTGAGGCCCTGCCCTTCTGCAGCTCACACCTTGGGACCCTCCTCCTGGGTGGACCTCACAGCGCCTCCTGCTCACATCCTGTTCGCGCCGGCTCCCCGCAGGTGAGGAAGCAGGCAGATTAAAAAGACAGACGTCTCATCTCCTGTAATCTTTACAGAGGAAAATGGAAAGCCTGCTGGGGTGGCTGCTGGCGGTGCTGTGTTGGCAGCACTTGAAGTGCGTGAGAGCACGAAATGGATTCATCTCAATTATAATCAAGGTATAATTTGAAAATGGCAGTTAAGGAAAATTAAATAAAGCCCAAGGGGTTTCGTATATGGGAAAGAAAGTAAAATGAAAGATCAGTAATTAACATGACTAGCTCATCCGAGGCTCACTCCTCCTCCCTGCCTTATCGCTATCACTCATCACCGTCCTCACACGTTTGCTCCCTGCTTCACATGATCTCGTGAAATCCACACAGCACGCCTCAAGGCGTGTCCCCTTATGAGCCCCACTCAGGGGAGACTTAGGGAGGTCTAACCCCAGTGTCCCAGAATGAGGGACTCAGTCACACAGCCCAGGACAGCGATGGGCTCTCCGTGTGAGCAGGAGGGCAGGCTGCATTGGGGAAGGTCCTGAGTGGCCCAGGGATGTGGGGGCGGGCGCCGGGGCAGGTGCAGGCTGCACCGCACATGGCCTGAGCAGGAGCCGCAAGCTCCGGAGTGTCTGCCCTCCAGTCAGGACCTGTCTCTGCTCTGACCTCCTCTTCCACTCATCACAATGCAGCCGCTGATTTCTGTAGAAAAACATCCCCATGTGCAAGGCCAACCACAGCCCTCATGTCCTGAGGTCGTCCCTCTCTGCCCAGAATTCGGAGACCAGGACACCGGTTTGGCCTTGAAAGTCACGGGGTGGCTGTGACACAGCAGCGAGGGCTTCGCCGTGCCCCTGCCGAAGCGAGCGAGGTTCTGTCCCGTCCGCGTCTGCTCTGAGACTGAGCTGCATCCGGGCAGGTGCTGGAGGGCGTTGTGTGCGCGCGGCAGGGGCGCACGGAGCTGGACGGCACGCAAAGTGCAGGGCGTCCCGTGCTCGTTTCCCAGAAGCTCTAGAACGAAGCGCTCAACCAGCCTCATGAGCGCAGCCCGGGACTGAGCCACCTGATGACAACGGCTGGGGCCGGGCTACACGACGGGAAAACCAGGCTGAGAGGCGGCACGTTAACGAATCTGTGTCCCGGTGGCCATCCCGGCAGCCCCCAGGGGAGGGAGACGCTGGCGGCCGCGGACGGGACACGGAAGCGGGCCGTCCCACCCACGGCAGCAAACCGCGCCGCCCGCCGCCTCAGTGCCTCCGGGCTGTACCGGGCGCTCTCCCACTACACCCGTATCCGTCCGGACGCTTTATCCCAGAGCAGCCAGGGGAGGGGAGCCCCGGAGCCAGGGGCGCTGCAGACGGCAAAGTGGGTGCAGCCGCGTCCCCGCGGGTGCGCCTGGCCACCCGCCGCCTCGCAGACTGCGGGGCGCTAAGTTCAAAGGCTTCCGCTCTCGCATGCGGTCTGGTCCCAACCGCTGCCGCAGAGCACGACGTAAGGAGGGGACAAACCGTCGTTCTCTTGCTGCACAGCAGGGGACCCTGCGGCTCCTCGAGACAGGCTGGGGGAGACTGAGGAGGGGCGGCCAGGTGTCGCGGGAGAAGGCGGACACCGGCGCCACTTCCCGTGCGCCCAGGTCTGCGCGGAGGCTCCCGCCTCCTTCTAAGGAGCTGGGGTTCGCACCGGGACCTGCTCTCGAGAGGGCCCGGCTCGCGCCTGCCAGCACCGGGGAAGAGCCAGTCCTCCCAGGGCCTCTGGGCCACAGCGCCCTGTTGTGGGGCAGTGTCCTGGGGCCGGGGCGGCAGCTGCGTGGAGTCGCTGGACCCGCCCAGATGCCACGTTTTGGCTGTGAGATGGAGGCGACACACCACTGTGGCTGCCGTCTCCCTGGGGAGACACGGCGAGGTCGGAGGGAGCAGCCCTGCAGCTAGCTTCCCACCCCCACTGGTGGCTGGAAGTGCGGCAGCGTGGGGCCTGCAGGGTTAGGGGGTGTCTGCGTGGGGCCTGCAGGGTTA
>RJWH01009921.1:0-19580 GCA_004363575.1 Solenodon paradoxus
CACACACACCCCACACACACATCACACACATCACACACACACACTGCCATGCTAATCAAATAGGACTGATGGACATAACTACCCACATACACATCCTGCTGTGCTGCTGGGTCAGTACTACTTCTACACTTGTTTCCTAAATCCCTTCTTCTACTGCTCTTGAGCATTGTTTTATTTTGCATGTTTTGTAGTGCCATTCAGTCCACGACGGTTTATGACTATGTTACTTTCATCAAAATAAAATGCCCCGCTTTGTTTCACTTTGCTTTCAGCCTTCAGTGCTGTCCTGTTCCTGTCCCAGGCCGGCTCTCGGGCTGTGCTAGGGCCCTACCCTGCAGGCCGTGAGCCTGGCCCCCCGCCTCCACCCTGGCCTTCGTCAGTCAGCATCTTCTCACACCCACACAGGCCTTGGCTTTGGTCCTCCTGATGCCCAGGAGCCTTCCTGTTCCCCAGCCATGGCCTCACCAGCCCCCAGCAGCTCTCCAGCCCCCGTCCCTGCGCCCCCAGGAGCTATCCCTGGTGACGCCTTCGCTAGGCCTGCAGAGCACCTCCAGCCCTCCTCCTCCCCCGAGCAGGAGCACGCACCTCTGAAGGGCCACCGTGAGCAGCAGCTGTGCCCACCTCTGCAGGAGGGAGCTCTGATCGTGGGCTCACACACTGTACCAAGTCCAGCCCTGTGCATCTTCTTTGTCCCAAGTTTCCTTGTAATGAAAGGCTCCGCTAGGCTATTCTGTGCTTAGAGCTCATGAAAACCAGCCGATCCAGTTTTACGTAATTACTTTATTCCAAAACTTGATCATTGGAAGTGCTTGTCTTCCCAGTGCCTGGGGACAGTCCAGGGACATGCACAGGACCACCAGGCAGCATGCAGGGAAGAGGGAGCAGGTGACCACCGCTGTCCAGGTGGGGTGCCATCTTGCAGATGCTCTCGTTCAGTCTCATTGCCCCGATGTCCAGTGGGACCCCTTGCATCTCCCTCCCAAAGGCGGTGCGAATTCAACAGGCAGTTCCTGAGAGACCTGCCCGGGTCTCGGATCTGGTGGGTAGCACAGCAGGGCAGAGAGCCTGGGCCACCCCCCACCCCCCGACACACACACGCACGCACACACACCCCACCGGTTTGCTGTGACCTGCCACCATCGACATTCACATCCAGACTCTGGAAATCAGATGTGCCCTTCAGTTGGTGGCAGTGGGACTGGTCGCAGGCACAGAGCTCAGACCTGCACGGAGCCATCCCGGCAGATGTCTGGTCGACAGGCACGGCCTCCCTAGTTTCCTGTCATTAACTCAGTTTTGGATGAAGTGAATATGCCCACAGCACCTCCTTACTAAGGCTCATTTCCAGAGGAAGACCGAGAGTCATCTTTCATGGTTAAAAGTAAGGACAGCTTCTCATGTGGGCACATTTAGCCACTTCTGCTTTTCCTGCCCAGAGCCAGAGGAGCATTCTGAACCTGGATGAGCTGGCCTGGGCCCAGTAAGGCCTGAGTCCCTGAAACAACTGTGCTCAGGCTGGGCCAGTGCTGTTATTCCCTGCAGTGAGAGAGACTGGCTGCTGTCTGCTCTCAGCCAGCATTGCTGTGGAGAAGCGCGTGGCTGCGTATGTTTGCCTTCAGGAGTGCTAGTCACCACTCACGAGCCAGATCGACTTCACGTGTGGACTCATCTCTGCCTTCCTGTCAGACGCCTGGCCGGTCACAGCCCCTGGGATGCGGTATTCCTGTTATAACCCCGTCTACAAGCGAGGAGCTGAGGTTCAGAGAGGTTAAGTGCGTTTCCCAAGGTCACACTCCCCTGAGGCCTTCCTGGGCCTTCCACAGAACTCCGTCACGGCCTCCACACCCTTCTGCACTAAATCTGAGGTCTTTCTCACGTCCTAGCCTGGGCGGTGTTCCCCGAGAGACGTGCTTGCCCTCATCCGTCTTTGCAGTCCCAGCCTCCTGTGTCCAGCATCCGGGTTGACTGTGAGGCTCTGTCGTCCAGTTCTGCTCACTGACCTGAGCCTGGGCCGGGCCCCGGGGCGGCTGAGAGAAGCCCGGGCAGGCAGGCTCATTAGATGCCACGGACTGCTGGTTGCTGTGCGGAGCAGAGGCCCGGGCACCTCCCTAGGAAGGCAGGCCTGGCTCCTGGGGAGGCAGCGGGCAAACTCCATTTCCACTCATTAGGCAGCCTAACTGATGACCGGCTGAGCTTGCAGATCTGTCCAGGGACTGGTGGCCTCTCTCGCCTGCTCCCAGAGCAGCCTGGGAAGCCAGCCCCCATCGGGTGGCACAGATGGCAAGCCGAAACGACAAAGTCAACTCCAATATGTCTTAGAGACACTGTCAGCCTGAAGCTTATTTGTCATGTCACGGCAGCCCCATGGGTCAGGGACAGCCCCCCGCCCTGCCCTGCCCCTTCCCCTGTGTGGGGATTAGGTACAGGAAACAGCTCTTTGTAAGATGGGCGGGGGAGTGCCCGAAGACGGGGGTTTCTAGAACATCCGTCATTTTCTCTTCTGTTTGGGAAATGAGCGATAGTAGCAACGAATACTCACCCCGCATGTCGAGAGTCTGCGCCTTCCCTGGGCCCTTTCCTTCTCTCCTAAGGGGCCAAGAGGTAGAGGGGTTGCACTGCAGTTCACAGGTGCAGAACAAAGGCCCAAGTTCAGGTAACTTTCCCGAAGGCAAACAGCTCAGGGAGGCTGGTCCGACACCCTCTCCGACCTGCCACCCTCTCGTGTCCGCTGTGCGCCGGAGGCTGAAGGCACGAGCCCCTAGTCCGGACTGGCAGGCTGAGCAGGAGAAAGAGCCAGGGCCCAAGGTCACGAGGCAGCTGCAGTGTCCGCGGATGTGCTGCACCCCTGTGGGTGCAGACCAGACGCTGCCCTCAGCTAGAAGGGGAGATGCTAAGGCATTTGGATTCTCTGGCCTTTCTCTTGCTGGTGACAAGCCCCCATGTGACAGACTCTGACAGTGCGGGGCAGAAATGTACATGTGTCCCTCTGGGGTGCGGCCTAGCTCCTTGCTGTCGCCAGCTTTGCATCTCTGGAAAGCAGGGGTCACAGGACGATTGAAAGGCCTGTGAGGCTGAGTCTCCCCCAGCTTAGTCTGTCACCCCCAAACTAGACCCTTCACACTCTGAGCCTCAGTTTCCTCAGTTGTGGTAACAGGTGGAGACACCGGGCACTCCTAAGAGAATGCAGCGAGAGAAAGCTGGCCAAGGGCCCAGGCCACAAAGGTGTTCTGTCTGCAGAGAGCAGCGTGGGGGCACCAAGGAGGAGACTGGTTGAAAGACTCCCCTGCTCCGTGCACTCGGAGGAGGAGGACACACATCTGGGCACCTGTCGGGGGCACGACCCCAAGAGTGTCCTGAGCAGGAGCCCTGGATGTGGACCGTCCCTGGGCTCTGAGAGAAGTGAATTCACTCAAGTGTGGATTCAGCTCCGAAAGCTGCAGGAGCGCAGACTTGGCTGGGGGCAAGGACAGAAGCCAGGCAAAGAGCAGGGGGCCTGCCCTGCGCCCCGCCTCCCAGAGGGGGAAGCGTGAGCCCTGGGGGGCCTGGCTGGGTGCCTAGGACACCTGTCCTTCAAAAGGATTTGCTTTCTCTTTCTGATTAAGATCTTGAACTCACAGCCTCTGGTCCCGGGTGAGCCTGAGAAGCCAGGGGTATAAAGAGCAGACGGGAGCCGGGAGCCGAGCTATCTGTGGGGCCCTGTGAAGGCTCCAGGCCTGCGGATGGCGGACACCTGGCGTGTCGAGGGCTGAGGGTCTGACAGTCACACTGTTTCATTCCTCCATCCCCTTAGGGTCATGCAGACATTCTCTGAGAAGCCCCTCCCCTGAAACCCCTTACTTCTAGGAGGAAGGGAGTCAACTTGTCAAAGTCTGTTCGGACAGCGGAAGTCGTTTCCTTTCTTCTGGCAGCTGAAAGAAAGTGGGAAATGCCCTGGAGGATCTTCATCCGGTGCATGGGTGCGTGTGCACACGTGCAGATGCTCACACACCCACGTGGCCGTGCACACACACACACCAGGGCTCCAGAGTAAAACGTGCATCATTAAACTGAACCCAGCATCGTTCCCAGTGCCGTTCTGTCGGCCTGTTGTTTATTAAACCTCTGGGCCCCCCTCCCCGCCAGTCACCCTGTGGATTCTGGGCCATAAAGCGGGAAGCGGACAGACCCTGCCCTCAGCCCCAGCGGGGCTTTCCTTCCAGGGCCCCTGCTCAGATGTGCACAGGTGGATCCAGCTCAGAGTTGGCCGGGGGCCGGGAAGTGTGTTCCTGTCGGGGCCGCTAACAAATTCCTTGGGGCCTCCAGTGGTTTGACTGTGCTGGAAACTGGTGCTGGAAACAACGCAGCTGCTCAGCCTCTCTGTGCTGAGTTCCTAAGTGCAGAGTGTTTGAACCAGTGAGGGAAGAAAGGGCCCTCAGAGCCCGTCACCCCAGGCCGTTCCTCTGTGTGTGCTGGGGGTGGAGTGATGTGAGTTGGTGAGTTTTCTGGCTGAAGTAACTGGAATAGTAATTGAAATAGCCTGGGGAGTGGAGTTCAAGGGCCATAGCTAACTGACACCACAGTTCAGAAACCAGGGGCCTGTTTTTCCAACCACTTCTGCACCTTGCGGTTCAGGCCTTTCTCTGGGACAAGTGACCTGCCAGTCCGGGCTGGGGGACAGCGTGCTTTCATGTAAAGCCCTGGACTCGAGGCCAGGCCTGCCCCTCAGACAAGGCACTCACCTTCCTGGAGCTTCAGGCCAGTCTGCTGTCCAGCGGGGATGGAGAGAAAGACCAGGACCCGTGGAAGCTCTCCGCCAGGCAGAGGCCGGGGTCCTAGAAGCCTGTGGCATCTTGTCAGGGTTTTACCGAGACTGTGTCGCCTGTGCCTGTGCTGGTGGCCTGCACAACCCCAGCAGGGGCCGCTCCCGGGGAGCCCTGCCCGCTGGGGAAGCAGCTCTCTCGGGGTGCCTCCAAGGGCTGGGGGAAGTGGGGGAGCAGCCGCGGGGCGCTGCATGGAGAAAGCTGTCACCGGGCTTAGTTCTGCTCACTTACAAGGCTCGCGCGGCTCTTGCTCCTTGCTCTGCCACATTCTCACACACACGTGTGCACACACCCACACACTCCCGTGTGCACACGCGTCAACATGCATTGCAGGTCTCACGCACACTACACTGTGCGTGCACGTGCCTCGCGTGTGTGTGCGTGTGTGCACACACAGGCTCCCCTCCCTCTGCATCGTCAGGGTGACCGGTCCCTGACAGTGCAAGAGAGGAAACAAGTGCGGCGCGTCCCGTCTGGGAGCATCTGGGAGAGGAAGAGGTGCACGGACACGGGACAGCATCAGGGACAGGCGGACAAGGACGCCCCTGGGAGAGGGGCAGCTTGCCACCGTCCCAGGACAGCGTGAAACCACTTTTCTGTGCTGAGAAATAGCCTTTCTATTTTTATCTTCCGACTTCAAAGATGGCTTTTGAAATGGTTTTTCCAGTGAAATTCCAAAGGTTTCCTACATGTGTGAAAGGAGGAATTTGGCTGTTAAAGTGCGTTTGCTCTGCCCTCGTCCTGCAACTACAAAGGCCTTTCCGCTGCCGCCTCTTTGTTCTTTTAACTGTTAAACCAGCTCACTCGCCACCCCCAGGCAGCCTCACCCTTCGCGCCCTCTGATTTCTGTCCACCCGCGCCTGGTCGCCCACAGGCGAGAATTCTCCGCTTGGGCGCAGACCTCCCACCCTCCCGGGACTGCGCAGCGCTGGCCTCAGTGGCCGAGCCGGGTGGCTGGGGCTGAGGGCAAGGCCGACTCCAGTCTCTGCTTGCCTTTAGCCTCACAAACCCACTGGGAAGGAGGTGAAATTTTGAACCTCTAATGCGCCATGTTAGGGTTTTGTTGTCCCGGGCGAGTCTAGAACAGTAAACTTTGATAGGCCACCTCGAACCTCTCTTCCCAAAACAGTAATTAGACACAAATGTTTTCGTAGAATAATCCCTTCACAATATTCCTAAATGCCCAAATTAACAACAACAAAAACAAACCAAGAAACTCGCCACTACAGTCTCTCCTGCAAAATGTAGTTCTATAAAGGCAGCGCATTTGGTGAACTTTTAGAACCAGTGATCCTATAAATAGAAGCTGACATCATTTATGAATTTATTTAAATACATTTTGTCACTAAAATAAATTCCTTCGTATATTACATCACTGTTAATAATCATTTTAACTGTGAGTTTTGTTTATGGAGAACAGGATTGGGCCAAGACCCAACCCTGCCCGGCTGTGGGTGGACTTGGCTGAGTTCTCCCGTTTCCCTTACTGGTCCTCACTGGGGGACGATCAGGAGGGGGCATGAGCCCAGCAAGTCCGTGAAGGCAGCTGCAGGGTGAGGAGGAAAGGGGTCAGGTGACCCTGGGCCACCTGGGACTCAGTAGCTCCCTTTGATCCTGCAACATTAGGTGTGAGGTGTGAGAAGGCACTTTCTCCAAGAAAGGGTGATTCCATCTGCCTGGAACCCTCGTTCTGTCCCATCACCTTGCTAGAACGCCTCTCTCACTGCCACCCACAAACAGAAGACCTCTTAAAAAGCTCAAACCACCCTTACTCTCATTCCTGGCTTTCTCCAGAACTGTCCAGAACTCTGTACTTTCTGCCTGTCTCCATACCAGAAACCAATCAGTTCTTCAGCTCTCACCCACAGTTTCCTCCTCCTGGATGGGCAGGCCACACACTGGCAGAGCCCCGGCCACACCATGCTCACGGGTCCCCTTCTTTCCACGCCCCCATGCAGCAATACCCTTTCATTTTTCCGACTTCCTCGGCTCCCTTTCCCCTCCTGTCCCCAGCTGTTGACTCTTTGGTGGGGTCTGTTTTTCAAAATAAAGAAACAGTCATATCAAGAGAAGTGACTGCTTTTGCAAAGAAGAGAAGGACATATGTGTCCCCATCTGGCTAAATGCAGGTGCTCAGTGTCTGAGGGGCCTCCCGCTGCTCACAGGATTCCAGTGTGCCGTAGCAAAACGACAGGTGATTTCTGGTCTTGACCTTCAGGCTTCCACCAGGAGCGGGCGCCGAAAATGTTCCTTGCTCCAGGAGCAGAGGAGCCGCGCTGGGGAAAGCACCCAGCTCCCTCTCCTTCTCCACTTGGGCTGAGCCCAGACAGCCTGGGGTGAAGCCTCTCATTCTGCAGAAGAAAGGAGGCAGGAGCCGGGAGCAGTACCTTAGTCCCAGCCACGTGGGGTGTTAGAGGCGGAACATTCAAGCCACCTTGTGTTTGCACAGCCTTAGGCGAACGTGAAAGCAGGGTTTGGTGCCTGGCGGCAGCCCGGACGAGACCAGCTGAGCGCCCCTGGTGGCGTGTCAGACTCCAAGACTCAGCAGAATGTTAGTGACCCGGGTTCCCTGAGCCGCAGCCAGCTGCCCCGAACGCTCTTTCCCGGAGAGGCAGCCTTTGATGTGGGTTCTGGGTTCCCTCCCAGGCTTAGACGTCTTCCACTGACCCATAAATGGCTCTGAGCCGTCGGGCAAGCCACATCCAACACCCACTTCTGTTACTGTTACTGACCTGCTGGGCTGCGTCAAACAAGCCAGTGCCCTCTCTGAGCCTGCCCGCGTGTCCTCCGGTGGAAGGAACAGGTGAGCCTCGGGGCACAGGCGGAAAGGAGGACTGCGGGGCACTGTGCTTCTCCCAAGTCCAGCTCTGAGTTAGCCCTCAGGCTGCTCCCTGCCTGCGCGCGGCCTCGCTCCACGCTGACTCCTGACGCCCGGCTTTGAGTGTCTCCGGGCTTCTGTTCCCCAGTTGGGTCTTTTCATTTTTATTCTTTAATTCATGTAGTATTACCGCCCCCGCACCCCCACAAGCTCTAAAGGAAGTGTTTTAGGAATGAGCCCCTGGTTTCCTCCTGGGCCTTGTGTTTCCTGATGGCCCCCAAATTCTGGCCCACAGTGGGTCTCCCCGCCCTCCCCCCAAGTTACTGTCAGTGCTGTACTTTCAGTTACAGGACTGAAAGGCTCGTATGTGTCTTTTTAAGCTATAAGATTTCATTGGAGTGTGTCCTTTCACACTTTCTTCTGCCCAAAGAGTGCCTTCCAGAAATTCAGGGTAGATTTTCAAGTGACTGGAAGCCACTATTCAGGGGAAGCACAGAAAGTGTGATGAGGAAACTCGGGACGCCGATGCCAGTCAGAAATGCGTTCCTTAGCTGCAGCATAAGCAGAGCTCAGCTGAACAGTCAGAGCGAAAAGAAAGCTTTCTGTTGGGATTCCAGAAAAGACAGTCCCACGCTCGCCGAGTGATCTTTTGTAGCACTGATGAAGGAAAAAGCGCAGAAACCCTGACGCCCCAGAATGTTCACTGCAGATGTAGAGAAACCTCTCTAGGACCTTTCTAGCACCTTTTCACCCTGCAGGTTTTAGGGGCTCAGTTCACGAAAGGAGTGGACTGAAGGAAAACCCAGCGTTGGGTCACGCGGTACGTGATAATCAGAGTCCCTGTCTGTCTGTCTGCTGTCATCCTGTCTTAAAGTGCAGGAGTGTCAGGGGCCTGGCCTTTGCAGCTAGACCGACATGTGGCTTCCTTGTGACCAGTGCCTGCTCCCCGTGGCCCTCACAGCCAGACGACAGGGTGAATGTTCGCCTGCAGGATGGGCACAGGCTTTCACCAGGGAAAGCCCCGTGTGTGTGCAGAAAAAGTTCCCAGAACTATCCAGGGCCTAGGGGTCCTGGCCTCCTTCTAGACCATGAGACCCTCACAAAAGCACTGAACTCTGAGCAAAGCATCTCACCTTGGCCACTGGCCTCTGGAGGTCAGGGGCTAAGTGTTCGCTTTTTAAAAAAAAAAATAAAAAAGGAAAGGAATTTTATTTAGTTGTTCATCTTAGTTGTTCGCCCTGGCCCTGCGATATGATCCCAGGTTCTTGGGATGTGTGTGGACTGCGTTCAGCCAGAGGCAGTGGGACACACCACTACTCCGCCAGGATGCACCGCATTTGTATTTCCAGTGAATCTCATTTCGATACCCCTGAAAGCTGGAACACCTGCAGTTTGGAGAGAAAGCTGCCTCCCTGGCGTGGCTCTGAAGACCTGTCTAACAAAGGCCAAGTCTCCCTGCGCCCCATCTGGACCGACACCTCTCTGCCTGGGAAACCTCCGAGAGGGCTCCCGATCAGTTTATTTTCCGCGTCTTTGTGAACCGAGAACTTGCCCTGGGTGAGAAGCAGCTCCGCCCCCTGCAACTTGGTGACCCTCATGGACTCTCAGACTGGGGCTCCTATTTGAAACTACTATTTCCCCCTCCCTGTGGCGCTGGTGTCTCTCAGCTGCTCTGGAGGACACCTGCCTGCTAGCATGCCCCCGAGAGAATCTGCAGTGCAGACCCTGAAACTTGGCCACACCGCACCCAGCTGCGTGGACTTAACTCTGGCCTCCCTTGCGGAGCGAGTGGAGCTCTGGCTGAGGAGCCCCGACTGCAGAAAGCAGCTGACCACTCACTCCCCCAAGAGGAGGCCTGGGGTCTTGCCAGCTTGGGCTTGAACTCCAGCTTTGCTGCCACCTGCTGGACATGACCATGTGAAGGGGACACCTGGGTGTCTCCCGCTCAAAAAGGGAGGCATTAGGCCTGCCGCACTACCAAACTGAACTCCTCCCGTGTCTTTGGATGTATTGTCCTCAAATTCCAAGCCCCTGATTTCCACCACACCAGACATATCTGGGGTTGTGTCTGTCTCTAACCCAGCTGCTCGGCTGCAGCTCTACTTTCATCCGTGGAAGCAGCAGCTTGGCCCCCAGTTCATTTGGTACCTGCTTCGGTGCAGGAAGGAGGTTCGAGGGAGGTGGAGCTAGCTCACCTCAGGGACAGAGGGCTGGGCGTCCCCCAGAGTCAAGGCCGGGGAGGGCCGGGTGGGCCAGGCTCCAGCGAGATCTCTGGGTGGAACACACTGCAGTGTCTGCAGGGAGAGACTCTGGGGTGATCCCACCGCTGCTGCTTGCAGGCTGTGTCCTGGGCAGCCTGCTTCACTGCTCTGCCTGCACGTCCTCTGTGAACGGGCTGCTGCCAGCGGCGTCAGTGCACACCCGCCTCGTGGGCTTGTCACGAGGGTAGAGCATCAGAGCCCCTAGACCAGGGCCTGGAACCAAGTGAGTTCAGTTGGCGGGGCCGCCACCACTGGCCTGATCTCAGGGACGCAGAGGGCTGGTGATGGGTGCGAGGCGGCAAAGCCCCTGGTGCCTGCCCCAGGGGCAGGACGTCCAAGGCAGAGGCAGAGCTATTTAGTGCAGTCAGAAAGCAGAAACTGGAAACTGGTAAGCGAAGTCTCTGCCTTCCCTGTCCTTCCCAGGAAGGTGGGAACAACGCCACACTCCTGCTCCATTGTCCCGCGTGGGTCTGCGCGTGTTCTGCCCACAGGCTGGCGCGGTGGCTCTTGGGGGCTGCCAGCTCTTGTCTCTGAAGCACACTGCTGGGGAGTCGTTCGCATAGATTCCCAAGTTTGTAATTGAAACAATTGAGAAACAATTTTCACTATAAAAAAAAAGAGAGAAGAAGAGCTGAACAGAAAGTCTCTTTAAAGCTGTTGTTGTGCTACAAGCCCCGTAGAAATATTATTTTATCATCAACCCAGTGCAGCATCTCCAGACTTGAGAGAAAACGAAGGAGGGGCCTTTCCTATTAACCCAGCGTTTTTAAATGCCTAAGATCACCTCACATTTAAAGGTGACAGCAATATCTTTAACGTTTTTCTGTTGGATTAATAACGTTTAGTGTTCAAAGCAATAAAGTGAAATGTTTTCATGAGGGTGCTTTCTATCGCTAGTGGAAAATTCAACAGAAAGACCACCCTCACAAAGCAACAGATGTCGAGAAGCCGTGCTCTCGAGCCTGGACGTGGTGGTTCGGGAGCGGCAGGTGGGCCCACCTGGCGCCGGGAGAGGCTTCTGCTCTGGGCCAGGCGTGCTGGTGCCCTGGCCCCCTGGCCCCCTCGCCCGGCCATCCATCTCCACCCAGCGGCAGAATATGACAATGTTAGCATTTTTCATTCCCCTGACGTTACCATTAATAAAGCAATGATCCAAAAGGGGCTTTGCTGACTATGTCCTTTATGTTCCCATCACTCACGACTAGATAATTTCACAGAGGATCGTTTCAAAATTAAATGACGATAAAAACGCTCTGCTGTTCTGTGTTCACCAGTTCATAGAAGTCCATCAAGTCATTAATGTGTCATGACAAACTGCTCGACGGATACAAGAGTAATTAATTATTTGAATAAATAACAAGTTGAACTTGGGTCTGTGAACCACAGTGACACACGTATCCCATTACGGGCATCTTGGAATCTTGGCAGGGCTCCGGCAGGGAGAGTTAAAAGGCGGGCCAGGGTACCAGGAACGAGGGAAAACACTCGGGTAAATACAGGGCACTCTGACCGGGAGAGACCCCAGTGTCAGCCGCAGGGCTGCTCGGAGCTCAGCGCTGGGAAGTTCCCCCGACGGATAGCGACTGGCTCAGCCGGGACTTCAGAGAACAATTACACAGATTTTCATAATCACCATTCATTTCTGCATATTTTTCAAGATAATTACCACAATTATTATTTAGATTTCTCTTTTATATGCCCATTGTCGAAGGGAACAAGTGCTCATTATATCGGATAGTTCAGAGAACCTTGGATTAAAATTCTTTGTCATTGCCGCACTCGTTACTTTAACGCGTGTTGCCTCTGAAAGTTCATCGGCTCTGGAAATTAAAGTAATACTAGCAGGCTCTGTTATGAAGTCTGGAGGTTGCGCTCCCGTGGTGAGAGCGACAGCTGGACGCTCGGCCTGGGGCACCGCCAGCTGTCCTGCAGGCCCTGCGGGCGGGTCGGAGGTGCTGTCCGGCTGTCCGCCACAGGTGGGTTAAGATGGGTGGAGCCCCACACCTCTGTGCCCTGTGAGACTCGTGATGTGAGCCAGCAGCCACTTTAGAGACTATTTTATGTCACGCCCTTTCCAGGCTCAGGTCCCACCTGAAATCTGGGTCCTTGATGGTTTTGGGGATTTCATAGACCCGGCCGCTGGTGGGCAGGGAGCGGTTTCCCTAGTGTCCCCAGATCCTCAAGGCTGTCCATCTGGCTTGCATTCTGCCTCGAGCTGCTCCTCCTTCCTCACGTTTCCATCGCCCAGAGAGCTTGTCCTTTGGGGATCAGTTCTGGGGCGGCCATACAGCACTCTCAAAAGAAGTCGTGTCTCGCGTAAGTGTTTCTTAACGTTCTCTGCATTGGAAAAGCACCTCGTTTCTGTCATTCCCGCCTACGGGCTAGAATTCTGTTGCCTTCTGTCATTCAGCCATCAGAGCCAATCCACCTGAAACAGGTGCTGAGTCTAGTCTGGGGTATGTAGGGGCTGGGGGGTGTGGGAGACAGTCAAGCCTTTGATTTTGAACTGGCAAGTCTAGTATTTGATTTCTCTGAAATGTGAGCCAGTCACAAGACAAGCGCCTTTTTTTATAATGAGGTTCTACCTGTGTAATTGGTGTGATAGTCAAGCCTATTAGTCCGTTGTTAAAGTACTTGGTTGAATAAGCAAGTCATTAAAAACGGACTCTTTGATCCTGGAATCAGACTGAAAGGACTTGAGATGTTCCTTTTTCAGAGAGTCCTAAAGAATCGCCATTGGGAAACACAGCTGTCAGTCATCCATCTGTCCCTCGCCACACCCTGTGGGCCCTGAAACTTCTAATCAGGGAAGGAGGCTTCCACAGATGACCGCACACAGGCCGCTGATTCCTGTTTGCCGTGGTGAGAAGGTGGCCGGGGCTAACGGCAGCCGGTTTCAGGGGTGCACTCCATCCAGGCAGATCCTGCCACCAGGAGAAGGGGGCACCATGCAGAATGCGTGACTCGCTCGGGAATGCTGAGTTGGCCCGAGACCCAGACCCTCAGGTGGAAGGCGGGGAGGCCGGGAGGCCACAGAACTTGCTTGGGGTCCACTGCCCAGTGCCTGAGCTGTGGCGTTCAGATGTTACCCTGTAAACTTTAGGAACCGTCTGAAGTCTTTAAGTGAAGGGATGACCCAAGGAGACCTACATCTGAAAGCTAATCCTGAGACCTCAGGGTGGGCGTCCATGTCTTGGCCACGAGTGATGTCTTCTGGGACAGTCTCCTTAACCTCTTCCAGCTCCACGGGGCTTCCTTTGTGTCCTTTCTCTCCCTTCGTGACTATTCTTTTCTACTTCCATTTGGGATAACTGCTCCTTCGTGTCATGTAGAAAGGGACATTCAGGCCACTTTACAGGGCAGTCGAGGCCCCTGTGAGCTGGCCCGTGGGAGTCCACTGCTGCTGGCATGGGCGCTCTGACAGGTAACAAGAGCAAGTTGCAGAAGGGTTGGTTAAGCTATGATGGCATTTGTATTAAAAAAAAGACACATGCAAGAGAAAATGCTTTATTTTTCCATCTATGGAAACATGGGCGTAAGTGCACAGAAAGGACGGGGAGGACCCGACGGGGGTGTGCAGACCCAGGCCTCCCCGGGTTGGCCCTGCCGTGGGCCCGGGTCCCGGGGCCCTGGGGTCACGGGGCTTCCGTGTAGCTGTGCGGTTGCAGCTGTTTAGAAAATGTAGTCATGCTTTGGGGCGTTGAACAAGAATGCCCTGGAAGGCGCCAGCCCCGCGTCAGGTCTCTGTATGAGGTTTTCGCCAGTCGGGCCAGCCCTGCCCGGTCCAGGCTCCTTTGGTGACCAGAGGCGACTGTGGGCTAAACTGCCTCTGGGGGGATGTCCTAGAAACCCACTCCCGGGAGTCTGTGCGCGTTCGTCGCAGACAGCAGGCGTGAACGCCTGGTGCTTCTCAGCCCTTCAGTCGACATCCAGACTGTCACTCTTTTAGAGGAAAGGTGCAGACAGGAATGAAGGTGGGCAGAGGCAGACAGGCAGGAAGAGAGAAGAAAAAGATGCGTTTTTATTTCTAACGTTGGTTGTACAGCTTGGTTGTCCCCCCCGGCCCCGGAATGAACCCACGTCCTTGGGATGCACGTGGAATGTGCTCGGCTGCAGGCAGCAGACTTAACCGCTACTCCTCCAGGGCGCACCTTTTCACTCCACGGCAGAGTGTCCCTTAGTTGGATTGTATCTTTCCTTTGAGCAGACTGCAACTGGCCTCTGCTCAAGCCCTGAGCAACTCAGGAAGTTACAGAAACCTCTGGAGTGGGCTGAGAGTGGCCTCGCTCCTGTGTTTGGACTTTCCTGTGGTGCGGCCACCTCCTGCTCCTGTCGCTCATGGAGACCTGCCGGCAGGGGCTCTGCCGCAGAGCCCCGCTGAGACCCCCCGAGGGCTGCTCGGGTAGAGGGGCAGCGGGACCCTCAGATTCTTCCCAGGATCCTGGGAGCGTGGACGAGGGAAGAGGGCACATGCCTTAAAGTGAAAGTTACTATCAGGTGTGTGCAGACGGGGTCAGGTGGAGAGAGAAGAGAGAGAGAGAGTGTGTGTGTGTGTGTGTGTGTGTGTGTGTGTGTGTGTGTGAGAGAGAGAGAGAGAGAGAGAGAGAGAGAGGGGGAGAGATGCAGGGGCTTCCTCAGTGTCCACACCAATAGGACCTCGTGTGAAGTCTCATTCACTTTGAAAGCTCTGGCATTTCCTACTGACCTAGCAAATTAACCTCCTGACACACAGTGTCGTTTTCTTTCTTCGCTTTGGGGTTTTTTTTTCCGGCCCAGCTTGGCCTTGCTCCCAGCTGAACTTGACCTGTAACCCCAGGGAGGCAAGGTCAGGGCACGCAGCAGGCACGCCTGGGCAGACACGCTCCAGGAAGCCTTTTCTCCGTGATGCAGCTCACCGCCGTTAATGTGGCCGCACTCGGGTTTGCACACAAAGGAGGAAGAAAGAGGAAAAGGTCTGCTGCCTTGGATGCGCGTTTTCCTCCAGTGCAGCCACTAGAATGGCGACAGTGACTGAGCAGTTCATCTGTAGCTGGGACTCTGTTTCATCTCATTTCAACCTCACAGCAGTCCCGGTGTTCTCATTACTCCTTTCTTCCACAGCTGAAGGAAGAAGGGCCCAGAGAGGAAATTCTTGTGTGGCATCAGGCAGCAGGTTTGGGGGGCGGTGGGGGGGAGGGGTCCAGGGAGGGGGCGGCAGAGGACCCGGCCAGGTGCCTGGCCTCTGAGAACCCCGGCCAGCATGCATCTTAGAGCCACTGCTGCCGGGGCCTCTCTGGGCCCCTTCCTTCCCCCAGCCGTGCAGCAGGCAGGTGAAAGTCCCGCAGAGGCCAAGCAACTTGCCCCAAACCCCACAGCCAAGCAGGGGCTGAGCCGAGCCTGCGACTCCCAGGCGACTCCCGTCCGCCCTGCCCCCGCGGCAGCACCTCCTGAGGGGACCCGAGGCTCCCACCAGGGCAGCCCAGTTGCTCCTGTGGCTTATGAATAACATGGCAAAACAAATTGACTTTGGGGATCTAGAAGGAAGTCGTTGGCCTGTGTCAACTCAGTTGGCGTGGTACCATGCAGACCGCTCCGGAGGCATCTAGAAGTGCCTTCCAAGGAGTGTGTGCGCGCGTGTGTCGTTCCCCGCCACCCGCCACGTCAAAGCACCAAGGAAGCAGAACTGGCTTGGTGTTTTGATTTGCAAATGAGTTTTGAGACATGGCCTGGAGATCTTGAGTTGTTGGCATTTTTCCCATCACAAATTGTAAAGGACTTTTGAAACACTGCAGGATGGGGACAGGAGAGGGCCAGGGCTGCTGGTTATTTACAGCGCTGAGCCCCCAAGCAGGTACATGGAATGAAGGGCCTCCCACTGTCCCCACTGCGTTTAATTTTATCCTGAAGACAACGACCTGCTAATAAGGCACGCTGTTCCCGTCATCTCTGCTAGTACGTTGGGGCTCAATGCCGCACGCTCACTTAACACCGCCCAGCAGCTGTGAGCAGATGATGACTGAGATGCTGGTAATGGAGTCTCTTTGCTGTATTTGTCTTTCACCCCGTGACGTTGTGACTCCATGCAGCACTGAGATGAATACCTGTTGTTGGGGAGTTTCCTGGCTGAGGTATCACTGAGGGGTGGCAGTGAGGGGCCTGGGTCTGAGCCCCAGGGAATTGGTCGGTGATGGGTTTGAATTGAGCCCGTAGTCAAAGGGGACACGTTTGATGGGGAGGATCAGGGATGGCTCGGAGGGATTGCCTTGGCAAGTAAAATTATAGTCCCCATGTGAAGGGGAGACGCAGGGGCCGTAATCCTCTCGTGTCGTCAGGCTAAGTGCCTGCGGATTCGTGGCAGCTTGTCTGTGCCAGCAGGAATGTCCAAACAAATGCAGCATGCGAATTGGACCACTGCCCCAAGAAAAGCAAAGGCAGGTACCAGAGTCCGTTTGGGGTGGTGGGAATCACCCCCCCCCTCCTTTTCCTCCTTTGAAATATGGGGTGGCATTAACATAGCAGCAGATGAGAGTTTTATTTGTTGAAACCTTGCCGATCCTGTAAGCGTTCACAGTCCTCTTGACTTGTCGTGCCTGATTGTGAAAAGAACAGTTGAATGAGCTCATTGTTTCCCGGTTTTTTTCTTTAATGTATTTTACAAACACTCGGCTGACAGACCTGACACGCTGATTTCTATGTACTCGCACTTCAGTTTGGGATTACAGCATTAATAACAGAGTTCCATGCAGCATGCCATTTTTAAGCATGATCGTTATGATAAAGGGCATATACTTAATTACAGGCCTGCTTAATTACAGCTCTGTTGCAGCTCGTTTGTTTAGGAGAATGCTAATTGCGCCCAGAGCCGGCAGCATGTCCCTGCCTTTGGCGGCAGCGTGTGGGGTGTGTGGCTGGGTGCCGGGAGCGGCGTTGTGTTAAACCTGCCACCGAGAAGAACGCCGACAAGATTTTGAAAGAGAAGAAAACGCTGTCCCAGTAGTGAATGGAGCCATACCCAGCACCAGGCTCGGTGGTTAGGGCGGAACTGGCCTTTCTGGGCGCCCCTCGTTCTTGGCCCCACATCACCTACTGGTAGAATCGAAGCCCCTTTCGCCCTCCCCGGGCAGGGTGACCCAGGCAGGGAGGTGAGGCCCACCTACCCCACTGCACCCCCACAGCGCCACCAGCTGGCGCCTCTGGGCTCCGTGACACCTCTCAGCCTGTTTCCTTAAATGTGACCTGCAGGCGATCGTCTTGAGAGTTATTTGAGACATGCTCACTGCCTAGGTATGGGGTCAGTCAAGTGCCTCTCCTTTCCCTTCTTTTGGAGAACCGGGCAAGGGGAGAAGTTCTGTTCTCCCGAGGCTGGGGTGGGGGGCTTGTGATCACACTGGGAACCGAGGAGCCTGCAGAGGGGACAGCTGTGTGCCCCAAAATGCCACCCCTGGCGCCCATGAGCAGAGACCAGGTGGGGTCCCCGCTTCTGTGTGGTAACCACCACTGATGGGTCAGCAGCAGCCATGGGAGAAGCCCCCGCATGAGCTCCAGGCTGAGCGGGAAGGCAGGTGGGGGTCGCACATGCACCCCCCGAGCCAGGTGGGGGGACCGCACGGGAGCCCGACCCTCCTCACAGCTCTGTGTGCCCCCCAATGGGGCTGCGGCAGCTCGGGGTGCAGTGCGCATTGGGGTCTCAGCTGGAAGAGCCGCGAGGACAAACAGCGGCTTCCGCACGGGCCAGAGAGGACGGCAGGAGACGGACTTCCCCACGAGGAGCCCGGACGGATGTGATTTATGAGGCCTCTGGAACACATGAAAAATGCGTGCCATTGAGTTTTAAGAATTATGTTTGGCAAACCTCTAGATATTTTTAAATCTGGAAAGGCTGCCCAGATAAGGAGAGTGGAAACGGATGTTTGGAGCCAGGGAGGAGCTCCAGCAGCTCAGGGATCCTCCCCGCCCACCGTCCCCGACCAGTGGCTCTGCCCAGACCCTTGGTGGGAGCCGGTCCCCCAGCCCCTCCATCCACTGGCCCCCGCAGCAGCGACAGCTCTGAGAGCCCTGCAGGTACTAGAGCAGCTCCACTTTTCAGGCCCATTGCAGGGCCCCGCGGTGGGCTCTGCAGGCCGGGGCCGAGGAACAAAATGGACAGGAGCCACCTGCCTGGAGCATCAGGTCTGACAGCCACCTCTTCTTTCCTGGTCTGGCCGTCCAGGGTGACCCTCAGAGAGTGTGGCCTCGGCCCCCATCTCCAGCCTCCAGGCCCAAGCAGACGGCACGAGGACTGTGGCATTGAACTTACGGTGGCCTCCCTCCCTCTTTTCAGCTATTCAAATCACATTACTGGCTTAGTCATGACAGACAAGTCTTTTTCTTACCTTCTGTCATTCCACATTTTTTCTCACCTAACACCGTTGGGTTTGGGACCTAAAGTCCAGGACTTAGCATTGACCTTTAGTCAATTCTGTCTGTTCAGTTTGGCCCAGACCATCCTTTCTGAGATGGTCATTGGATTTCTCGCTATTGTCCAGTTTAGAGCTGCCTTTCTGGACTGCCCGGCCGTGTAGTAGAGAAAGAAGCACACTGTGCCTGCCTTCTTGGAAGTACTTGTAATACCCTGGACCCTCCAGAGAGGTCGCTGCAGGTCATCACTCATCTGTTAGCTTCTTGAGCTTGAGTCCAAGCATTTGCAGATGCTCCCACCCTTAGCATTGAGCAGCCACGCAGGTCAGTCTTGTCCACCTGGGCACACGAGAAAGTTGGTCAAATGCTTTGTTAAAACACATTCTTTCAGCTTACCATCTTTATATCCTGGGCTTTTTAAATCAAAGAAATGTGGTTGGCAGATCATCTGTTTTGACAAAGTCTTCTGGTTCGTGGGGACCCCTGCTCCCCTTTAAAGGGGCTTCACACTGGGTGAGAGTATTCTGTTTCTCTTGAGCCAACTCCAGTTCAGGAGTCTCAGCCACACAATCCTGCTGACTTCGCTTTCTTCTCCAAGTTTGTTAAAATCTGTCTTCTAGAACAGTAGGAGAAGCGTCTGACCGTGCCTGTGTTTCTATCATGAATTCTTAGGGAAAGTGGAAATTTACCCCAAAGTTCCCATCTCTTCTCTTTGCACCAGAGTCCCTTCTCGTGGCCAGGTATTTTCAGCTCAGAGACCCTGCAGGTAATCACAATAAAGCAAATGTCAGGATAAAAGCAGTCAACGTGAATTTGGGGGGGCTTCCCAGTGCAGATAAAAGTTAGGTTGATGCTGTAGTCTATTAAGTGTCTATTATGTCTAAAAACAGTGCACACACTTTAATCAAAAGAGACGTTATTGCTGACCAGCCTCTGAGCCTTCAGCAAGTGAGTCGTGATATTTCTGCGGCTGGAGGGTCCCGCCTCCACGTGGCTGACTGCTGACCGCTCCGGGCAGTGGTGCTGGAGGCTGGGGTGGCTGGGACAGTGCCTGAAGTGAGTAATAATCGAGTTGCATGGATTGGCAATTTCACGCGATCCCTCAAAGGCAATGCTGTTTGGTAGCTTTTTACCCCCAGTAGCGCGTCTGCCGACACTGGAGTCGGTTCCCTCACACCCTTCTGCTGCCTCACCAGCTCAGTCTGTGTCATATTCTCAACCCTTTGTTGTCATCTCCACAGTGTTTGCAGTGTCCTCACCAACAGTAGTTTCCATCCCAAGACCCCACTCTTGTTGCTCTTCCATAAGAAGCAACTCCTCATCTAA